>WNNJ02001591.1:0-125913 GCA_012934845.2 Pomphorhynchus laevis | reverse complement strand
ATATTATATAATATTATCATATTATATATTATATTATACTCCCAGTTATTAAAGTGCACAAAGTCGAAAGGTTACGAACACTTAAGTCTTGGAAGTGTTAGGCAACGATACAACCAGCATTAAGTGTTTATACCATTCCCGATGGCTCCAAAGAACATATAACAAGCAGTATATTTCGCATGCGAAAATGAGGATTTGCCGGATAGAGAAATAGTTCTACAGATGTTGTTCAGTAAAACAAAAATCATAACAGACAGTATGGTGTTTTTAGAATTAAGACATATGTAAAGCACAACGGCTTTACTGAATTCCGGAAATTTTTCGTGTAAAAACACGATGCCTAAATTGCTCACAAATGAAAAATACGAAGTATTTTATAAAAAAGGAAATTATGACTGTGATAGTGAGAGTTCAATATCTTTCAGACTATTGGGATTGTTTTCAACAGTATGTCGGAGAAACTAGGACGAATAATGATGCAGTAAGACGCATATGCGAGGTCAAATCATGGTCACATTATTAAAACAGTAATCTTCGAAAGTGGATCAATTAATACGAATGAAAGAAGAGAGAAAAGTTTGAATAGGAAGAACAATGGCTTACCAAGTGCTTAATGAGCAACATATATATCACATTCTTTAATTTTTCTACTTTTTATCTGATGCAAATTCTTCTTACAGAAATACCTTCGTATGTCAATAGTGCATATATTGTTGTGTGAGTGCAAATTAATAATAATGTAGTGATTTATTAAAGCCACTCCGCCTTTCGGCTTAGGCATATAAAAAAGATTATAAGATAACAAATATAAAGTCGGAACAGTTGTCTTTCTTATTTCTTGAGCTGCTTAAAATTTCATTGATTGGCTCAAATTGATTGTACGTGACACAGGTACGCATCGTCAGCCGAAATAAGCCCATGAGCCTACCCCCCACTTCAGCGTATCTATTGTTTTTAAAGATAAACAAGACAAATGAGCACAGGAAAATACATGTAAGAGTGATGAGCATGCTGTGTTGCAAAAACAGCATACACAAGTTGATGATCGTTCATGTATGATTCTTCCTTTTTTACAGAACTTGGAATGATATCCGTCAAGCGAAGCTCTCCAGATTAAAGTGCGCTTACTTGGGAGAGGGCTACGCCAAGCTGTTTGAAGAAAAGCAGGAGTCTGATAGATATCCTGATAAAGTTTAAGTACTTTGCCGTAGAAGAAATTTAGATTTTTAATAAAACCATCAGTCAAAGGAAGATTCATCTCTTTCTGCAATGAAACTGATAAAGCAGGCAGCCTTGCTAGAACTTGAACAGCCGTGGATGAAGTTTTTGGAGATAAGCCTACCAACCTTTTTATAAATCTTGACAGGCACTTATCTAACTGGTAAAAGTTTTCTGAAGTCAAGTCTACCCAGATACAAGCTAGTCCATATTGTAGTCTTGGAAGCAACATTATATAAAAATATCGTAACCCTGCATCAAAAGATAATTTGCCTAGTTCGGCAAGATGTTGCCTTCACAATTTTATCACATTTAAGTTCAAAATGTTGAGAAAAAGACCATCTAGATGTAATTAACATTCAGAGATACTTCGATTCAAAATCAAGCGGAGCGTCTTGATAGCATAGAATGTCCGATCGACTTAGTCGACCTCCTCTTCGGAACTTAATTACCTTAGACTTTTCACGGTTCACTCGAATACGATTAGTAAAACAGAACGCTGAGAGCGAGTTTAAAGCTACTTGGGCATTAGAAATAGATTTGGAAATAATAGCAAGATCGTCTGCATATAATACACATGAAATATCTAAAAGATTGTGACTTAGACTGCTAGGAAGATCATCAATGAAGAAACTGAATAACAAAAGACTTAGAGGGTCGCCCTGAAGGACACCACAATTGGCGAGAAACTCATTCAAATAATTTATGCCGTCAAAAATGCGAAGAACGTTTGGTTGCAAAATAGAATTCAATAAATAAAGAATAGGACCGCCTAAACCTACACTACGCGCTAGCTTTTCTAAGAGAAGTTTTCTATCAACTGAGTCGAAAGCATTTTGGAAATCAATAAAAATAACATAAATAGATCGATGTTCTTGAAATGCGTCTATTACAGATCGTCTAACAGTGTTTATTACATCTGTCGTTGATCTATTAGGTCAACAACCACCCTGCTCTTCTAGGAGAGAATCATGACAATGTTGAATTAATCTGGAAGCAATAGCGTGTGTTAAAAATTTATAGCAATGATTCAGAAGTGTAATTCCACGATAGGAGTTTTCTGATTCTGGGTTGCCTTTACCTTTATAAAGTACTTTGATAATAGCATCTCTCCAACCACATGGAAATGGAGCACCTAATAAAAGACAATTAAAGAAGTAAGTCCAAAAATGAGCAAGACAGAAGAAAGATTGTTTAATTTGCTCGACACAAAGAAGATCGGATCCCGCAGCTTTACGAGGAGCCATATTGCGAAGAGCTATTGACAGCTCATTAACCGAGAATAACTTGTTTAGCGGATCAACGTTTAACGGTACAAATGAATATATTGAGATTGATGACAAATCCACAAAGTCTGGATCGTAGAGTAACGTGGAAAAGTGTGTAAACCACTTAAAGAGAGGAATGCGAGAACTTAGGTGATTCTTATTATCAGAGATCTTCCATGGTTTCTTTTCAGCTTTTTCCAGAAGCTTTATTTCGTCATTAAGCTTGACACCTTCTCTAAATTTCTCTATTAATATACAGTACTCTCTTCGAAGCCTTACATAATTTGGACGCACTGAAGGCTCGTAGCGCAACTCCCGAGACAATCGCAAAATATGATTCCTTAACATTTTTAAATGCAGTAGTTTAGCCGAAACCTTATGGTTAGGAAATTGACAAACTTTTTTAACGCAAGCAGATAGTAGCGTAGATTTAACACAAGAGAAACTATCAGAAAGGTTTCCTTCGTGAATGAGCAAAAAAGCTCTTGAAACTAGATTATAATCGATTAAAAATGTCTTAATCTGTCTGCTTAAGATAGCCGTGGGTATAGTCTGCTAAATGGGTGCATCAATACATTTAATTATGCAAGAGCCTGGCTTATGTTTTCGCCTCAATGACCATTCTGAAGAAAGCTCGAGATGGACATCGTGAATGCCCACATTCGAAAAACCTATATCTAAACAACTTCTGTCGTTGTAAGACTCGTAGGACCAGCCTTCTTCGGGAACGAATAGAAACATATTTCTGGATAGAAAGAAATTAGCAACTCGTTCTAACTTATTATGTAAAGGTACTGAGAAGCGAGCGTTAAAATCCCCTGCAACAATGAGAGGAGAATCAATTGGGATATCTTCGAGAAGCTTAGACACTTCGTCAATTATATCAGTAGCGGAGAAGGAAGGACGAAAGTAGCATCCCACTATAGTAAACTGAGGGGTAGTTATGCATATAGAGTTATCTGAATAACTGGTAGACCATGCAACAAAACGGTGACTTAAAGCAACGGTCAGACCTCCAATTGGACGACCTCTCTGTCCCAATAAAGCTGGAATATCAAAACTGTAAAAATCCGGTAGGAGGGATACAGGGGATGAACAAAAAGTTTCATTTAAAATTAGAAAATCAAAACAGGAAAACCAAGATTTTATTCCCTCATTAAGGAGAGTTTGCGAGCTTTCGACATTAAAGATTAGCAATTTCAAGATTGTGTAATGACTCTTACTGAACATGGAGACTATATTCTCAGAAAGTCATATAGGGGCAGCAATCGATAAAGCCTCTGGAACTTTCTCGTTGTGCTGCTGTTTTGAAAGCTTTATTATTCTACTGTTACGAATATAGAATACTGCTGAGGGATCAGAATTGCGTTTTAAGGTAAACTGTCTACGTAATTCTTTTTGAGCTTCTCTCTATGCGGGAAAGATCCGGGTAATAATAATAAAGATTTTCTTAAATAAATAAACAAGCCGTCAATAAGTCAGAGTTAATAAATAAATGAAAAGTACACACGGAGAATCTTCAGACATAGTAATTAATCTTAGCTTCTTCCTCTTCCCAGACATTACCAATTTTCATGGCCTCAAATCCATGAGGATCTGAGCCCCCAACCAATCCAGCACGCCGCTTTCCGATTGAACCACCCGGGGTCTTTCACCCCCGAAGAATCCAATCGGCGCGGACGATGTTGGGTAAGCGAGAGATGAGGAGCTTTAGAAACCTTAGTCTTTGCTCTGGAGGACGTCCTCTAGAGAAGAAGACTAATCACGAGATAGTCCAGGTGCCCCAGAGGCGCACCTGGGTTTTCCCATTCAACGACAGATGATGGGCTCGTTTCAGAGCCCAACTAGCTCTCTTCAGAATACGTTTTAGTCTATCCAGGTCAGCTTTAGCCGACCAGTTCACCGAAACGGTGAATCCCAGTTATTTTACACGACTTGTGAATGTAGGGAGTGGTTCAGAGGCAAATATGGAGGAGAGTGCAGAGAGTGCTAATCTCTTAAGCTTTTGCTTTGTCGCAGTGGAAGACAACCACCTGCGATTTGGCGAGATTCAAAACAAGATTGGACCTAGGTAACTGGTCTTTTAATCTTATAAAAAATCGGCTGATGGCAGAGACTACGTCCTTACACCTGCGTCCAGAGAACAGGGCTGTGGTGTCATCAGCGTACACCACTAGACGTTGATCGCGTTTAAATATTTTGAATAGATTTATGGAGGCAGCAAGATACAAGATAGGAAAGAGAGGGGAACCTTGAGGTACACCTGTAATAGGGCAGAACTGACGCGCATCAGGGTCGTCTTCATAATAAAATCGCTTGGTGTACAGCAGTATCTCCACTCTGTTCCCAATTCTCGCAGGCAACCCGAGGGACCTGAGAGAAGAGATAACAAAAGGTATGGAGATGCGGTCAAATGCAGCCGAAAAGTCAAGGAAAACAGCCACAGCGAGTTGATGGCTATTCTACCGACAGAACAGATGCACTTCACCAACTGCTAAATGGACCGAGCGACCTTTGACGAACCCATGGAAACCAGATGGGATTAATTTTCGCCTACTTAAATGATCGCGGATTCTACGCGCAAGCGCTTTTTCGTAGATCGAGACAAGGGAATTTTGAATCGAGATGGGCCGCAGGTCTTTCGGACAAGATACCTGATGCTTTTTAGGTAAAAATATACGCCTACTAATGTTGATGCCGGCCACATCGGATGGGGTGGCTAAACGCATTGTGACGGCCACCTCCCTTCTTTGATCAGCTGTCAACAGCTGACATATCCGAGAAGAAAGAGGAGCGACGGTTTTGGAGGTGCCCGGACGAGGCCCCTTTGGCATTGAGAATATCTGGTACAGATAAGTCTCTACTCCTGAAGTCTCCCCAAGGCGGGATTGGTTGCGTTGATTGAGTGGCTCCATAATTGTGTAGGGTTAGTGACTTCTTTAAAACTTTGTCAAGGCCTATACTACCGATCCAATCCGCAGCCCCATCCCTCCAGCAAACAAACTTCTCCTTCTTGAAGTCACCTAGTACAATGTCATAGCCGCCATCAATAATCCCATCCAGGAGATCACGGTTCTTGTGAATTTCTCCTGGACGAATGTAGACGTTGGCTAGACTGAGGCGTTGTTTAGTAGTAAAACTACTAAACAAGACAGTGCTGGACAAGAATAGTTTAAAATGAGGGAAGACCTTAAAGAGCATTTTACTAAGGTCAAGAGTCCTTGAGATGAGGAGGAGTACTAACTTTCGTAGAAAAACATTGAGTAAGTAATGCCTTTCGGTGGGCTTAGTGGCCATAATAATCGCCAAATTGTTTTGTTTTTGCAACGGGGGGAGTTTCCCCGAGTCAGAATTTATGTTAACTGAAACACCAATTACCTAAAACTCATTTCACTCATTTTTTTTCGCAATTAATGTAACAATGAGTGTACAATATTGAGTGCAAATTGCAATTGTAAAAGTGATATTACTAACGAAAGAAATAAAAAATGAGTGAAAGGACTGTCGGAGGTTCAAACACTTTCAGCGGCTATGACATGGTACTAGGTGACTTCAACGATAGAACTAGTCGTTGGATTAATGCAGCACTTTGTAGAGACAGGAACGGTTATCTTATTTATAAACCACCGTCCCCCACCTTTCATTGCACATCAACGAATTCACTCCTCGACTTACTATTGCTCCACGAGAAGTGGTTGCTTAAACCCTTCTGCACGGAGCAATCGCGGCAGCATCTGTCCACCTCTCATGATCTAATACGTTGGCGAATATAGGAGGATTCGCTGCTTCGTAGAAGATTCCAATTTGACCCTATCAGAGTAATCTTCTTCCGGGCAGCTATCCAACGCTTCCCTCGAATTGGTAATGAGAGTTTAACCGAATTTAATTCCCATCTCTCTTCGCAAGCCACCGCGTTTCTCTCGACTACCTATAAAAATCGCATTTTCAGTCCCGCTCCGACAAAACTCAAGGTCCTAGCTAGACTACTGCACTTCCCTGGTCTCTCTTCTTCCGCCAAACAGACGCTCTCGACTGAATACTGGCGTACCAGATACTGGTTCCAGCTGAGTAAGGATAGGGCGAGTATCGCTCGTCTTAACCCTTCTCTTTCTTCCTTTTGGAAGATATTCAAGAAGAAGTTTGTTTGCTGGAGGGATGGGGCTGCGGATTGGATCGGTAGTATAGGCCTTGACAAAGTTTTAAAGAAGTCACTAACCCTACACAATTATGGAGCCACTCAATCACCGCAACCAATCCCGCCTTGGGGAGACTTCAGGAGTAGAGACTTATCTGTACCAGATATTCTCAATGCCTGGGGGCCTCGTCCGGGCACCACCAAAACCGTCGCTCCTCTTTCTTCTCGGATATGTCAGCTTTTGACAGCTGATCAAAGAAGGGAGGTGGCCGTCACAATGCGTTTAGCCACCCCATCCGATGTGGCCGGCATCAACATTAGTAGGCGTATATTTTTACCTAAAAAGCATCAGGTATCTTGTCCGAAAGACCTGCGGCCCATCTCGATTCAAAATTCCCTTGTCTCGATCTACGAAAAAGCGCTTGCGCGTAGAATCCGCGATCATTTAAGTAGGCGAAAATTAATCCCATCTGGTTTCCATGGGTTCGTCAAAGGTCGCTCGGTCCATTTAGCAGTTGGTGAAGTGCATCTGTTCTGTCGGTAGAATAGCCATCAACTCGCTGTGGCTGTTTTCCTTGACTTTTCGGCTGCATTTGACCGCATCTCCATACCTTTTGTTATCTCTTCTCTCAGGTCCCTCGGGTTGCCTGCGAGAATTGGGAACAGAGTGGAGATACTGCTGTACACCAAGCGATTTTATTATGAAGACGACCCTGATGCGCGTCAGTTCTACCCTATTACGGGTGTACCTCAAGGTTCCCTCTCTCCTATCTTGTATCTTGCTGCCTCCATAAATCTATTCAAAATATTTAAACGCTATCAACGTCTAGTGGTGTACGTTGATGACACCACAGCCCTGTTCTCTGGACGCAGGTGTAAGGACGTAGTCTCTGCCATCAGCCGATTTTTTTAAGATTAAAAGACCAGTTACCTAGGTCCAATCTTGTTTTGAATCTCGCCAAATCGCAGGTGGTTGTCTTCCACTGCGACAAAGCAAAAGCTTAAGAGATTAGCACTCTCTGCACTCTCCTCCATATTTGCCTCTGAACCACTCCCTACCTTCACAAGTCGAGTAAAATACCTGGGGTTCACCGTTTCGGTGAACTGGTCGGCGAAAGCTGACCTGGATAGACTTAAACGTATCCTGAAGAGAGCTAGTTGGGCTCTGAAACAGGCCCAGCATCTGTCTTTGAACTGGAAAACCCAGGTGCGCCTCTGGGGCACCTGGACTATCTCGTGATTAGTCTTCTTCTCTAGAGGACGTCCTCCAGAGCCAAGACTACGGTTTCTGAAGCTCCTCATCTCTCGCTTACCCAACATCGTCCGCGCCGATTTGATTATTCGGGGGTGGAAAGACCCCGGGTGGTTCAATCGGAAAGCGGCGTGCTGGATTGGTTGGGGGCTCAGATCCCCATGGATTTGAGGCCATGAAAGTTGGTAATGTCTGGGAAGAGGAAGAAGCTAAGATTAATTACTATGTCTGAAGATTCTCCGTGTGTACTTTTCATTTATTTATTAACTCTGACTTATTGACGGCTTGTTTATTTATTTAAGAAAATCTTTATTACTAAAGAAAAAAAACTTTCCAAACACTGTAGAATTGAAATCGAAAAAGCATTGTAATTTCGTTTGATTTTTCTTTAGAATATTTCTTTTTCCTGTTCTATAGAATATTAATTATATATATAGTTATATACAGAATTTTGCTGATTTCATTCAATCTTACATTGTAGATTATATATATAATTATTGTATATATATATATAATTATTGACTATCGCATTGAAAACAATGCAAGTGTTTGAAAACAAGATGATTTCGCACCTTGTAAACCAGCTACAAATACTTTATTGATTACGTCCAATTCCATACACCTTGACTACTAACGGCATTATTGCTACATCCATTTTCGTTTCGCTCGCTTTCCGCCACATATTAATAGTCATGGGATCATCAGAAGTTTAAGTGCCATCTATACTCCTTGTGAAATTTACTCATCCGAGATTTGAGCTATTGCTGTCCGTACTTGGCTTGAGCTCTTGACTGCTAGGCTACGAATCCAGAATTATCAGATTTCACACAGCATATAAAACCTTCCATCATGAACTCTAGAAACTGCATTGTCCGAGATGCTCTCTGGCATGCTTATTATAGATTGTTAAATATGATATCATAAAGATCGATTGAAATCGATAATTATACAAAATATATAATTAAGCATCCACAGGGTCACTAGTCCCGATTTCAATCGATCTTCATGATCTCATACTAAACTAGATATCTACATATATATTGCCAAGTCTATTTGAAATTTAAAACAAGTTACTTGCAATTAAACATTGTATATTAAGTTAGGATAAAGAATAACTTTATATTCTTTCAAATTAAATAAAAATGTATGTATAACAGAAATAAAGGCTTAAAAGCCTACATTATTGATGATGAAACGTTTTTAGACAAAAATGATCAATAATCAAATTTGGTTTATTTTTACAAAGAAAATAGAATTCTATATAGCATGATAGACATATTGATTAAAGTCATACAACAAATATATAAAAATATTGTATTTTTTGAACAAAGAAAATTATAATTTTCGATGAAAATATAACAAAAACGAAGAAAATGGCACAATTTGGCAAACGCCGTTAAATATAGACTAGACAAATATTATATTAATGCTACTGTGAAGATTTTGCAAAATAAACACAAATAGAAGATCCATGGATCAGGGATGAAGGAAATATCATATACAATGTATGACACAAAAATACACTACGATTACGCAACCAAATTGAGCATTTCAATCTACATATGAATGCTGATTGAAATAATGATGAAAGGTAAAGTCAAAACAAAAACAGTTTTTTTGCTCGTTGATGACTCATTATAACTAGTAATTCATTAGAATTTTAAGTAATCAATTTTGATAACTCATTATGAGTATTTTTGATAAAGATGTCGTGACTGCTTAGTCGACAACGAATTATAGCAACTGACAGTGATCAAATATTTTTTTACTCCACATTATTCCGTCTTAATTGCGTTAACGGAAAAGAATGGAATAAAGAGCGGTTGAGAAAGTGGAGTACGGCGTAATTTTTAACTTATTTTGTCATCATTGATCAATGTTTTTGATGTAACATGAACGATATTGTGAAAGTAGTTTGTTATTGATTTTAGTGCTACTATTCAAAGACGAGACTGTAGTCCGAATTCAGACAGAACAAAATTAGATTGAATCCGAGAGTATTCATATTTAGTTCCTTTTATATTAGGTTGGCTTTGTCTAATTTGAAGTTCTTTCTTACGCTAGAAATTCTTGATCTGAAAAATCTTGGAATGATGGAAGATTAGTCTGCTTGTGGCCTATGAAATGAGTTAATTGATCGTTGAGTAAAAATAGACACTGCTCGAGATAACTCGATTCATTTTCTTTGTATATTTCGATTTCTCATTTTCAAACATTGCGTCTGGTTTTTTTCTGCAATGTGTTTGTCTGCCACATGTATATGAAGATAAATTGCTGTAACAATGATGCTGACCAGCTAGTTTAATCAACCAGGAGAATATGAGTTCAATCATTTTGTTGGTGAATATTGTAAACTTACATTACGCTAAATACATAACAAAACATTAATCATCATATGATAAGTCACATAAATGTATAATATATAAAATAAATATAAATAACCATATTTACAATAAGATATTAATTAATAAAACACTATAATACAACGTTTTGGGCTATCTGAAAGATAACTTTGGCCTATCGCCCAGGATCGCGATGTCTGGAGTAACTTGGTTCGTGCACTGCCTCACGACCCGACACACGGACCAGTGGTTGACAAGCAAAATCTTGTATATATTTTTTGTTTTTTTTCTGGTCAATAAATTGTTGTTGTTGCTATAATAACAATCAAAAAAGTATAATAGACTTTCAGAAGATTTATTTCAAGAATATCATGGCAACATAATGATAACTGGGTACGGTAAGACATATACATAATTACCGTTATATAGTAGTGCCAAAAGTATATGTGAAAGCACTCTAGGATGTCTTGATCAAACCGGATATCTGTTAAAATATAAGAGCCAGCCCATTTTTATTACGACAGAGAATCAACTTTAAATTGGACAAGTATATTATCTTGAAGCTGATAACAAGCTCTGTCGGAAGATAGGTTTAGATGATAAATTATTAAAATAATAATTTTCGTATTATACTAATACACTTATGTATTTTGTACAAAATCTTACTCTAGGTAGATGAAATACTGCATTGTCAGGACTGCTGCATAGTTTCAGGCTAGAACTATACCGTCTAGGTTACAATACCAATATAATGAGTTATAAGACATTTTTCAGAATAAAGCTCAAAAAAAATAAAATTTGCAGCATTATATCGCTTTTTGAATAAAATTGATATCATAAAGTTACAGGTTTATACAGTGCATATTTGCTCGTGCCATTAAAAACTATAAAAACTATATAAAATGGAAATATATTTGCTGCAGCAGTATTCGATACAAATTGATAATTGAAATGAAATGATGTTACAGAATGTGATGAATGTATGCATAATGATATGTAATTACTACAATCTACATAATTGTTCACGCCCGGTGATCATTGTGTTATTGTGTTGACCAGTAATGATGGGTATTGGACACGGAAATTGAAAAGCAGAGAAATGTGCAGCATAACAAAAGTTTTCGGAAACTTAAATAACCAGAATCTTTGATATAATAATGAATCCGTTGACTGTAGTTAATGTAATAAGATATATAATAAGTGAACAAGCAATCGTGACTAATATATTTGGAAGTTAAATTTTATTATACTTGAGACTTTATCGAATAAAATTAATAAATAACTAGGACATGTCATAACAGTTTTAAAGACTCTCATGACATCTAATATAAAGATAAAGATATTGGTTGATTTTATATGATAAATAAAAATATATCGGTTTACTTAATAGTTTAATAGCATTCGTTTATTTCGATTCTCATTTAATTTCATTGATTTGCTTTCAACAACAACAACGATTTTATTAAATACATCAATAACCTATAAGTAGCATGCAAGAAAAAAAACAGACAGTCATATCATAGTCAGAAAAAACGGCAGCACAATTTCGGTCTTCAACAATTCATGTCTTCTACTTTCTCCTCTATGGCCTCAAATCCACGGGGATCTGAGCCCACCAACCGATCCAACACGCCGCCTTTCGACTGAACCACCCGGGGTCTTTCACCCCCCGAAGAATCCAATCGAGACGGACTATGCTGGGTAAACGAGAGACGAGGAGCTTAAGAAACCTTAGCCTTTGCTCTGGGGGACGTCCTCTAGAAAAGAAGACTAATCCCGGGATAGCCCAAGTGCCCCAGAAGCGCACCTGGACTTTCCCTTTCAATGACAGATGTTGAGCCCGTTTCAGGGCCCACCTAGCTTTCTTCAGGATACATTAGAATCTATCTAGATCGGCTTTCGCCGACCAGTTCACCGTAACGGTGAACCCCAGGTATTTTACTCGACTTGTAAAGGTGGGGAGTGGTTCAGAGGCGAATATGGAGGAGAGTGCAGAGAGTGCTAATCTTTTAAGCTTTTGCTTTGTTGCAGGGGAGCCATGAAAGACTACCACCTGCGATTTTGCAGAGTTTAAAAAAGGATTGGATTGGGGTAGCTGGTCTTTTAATCTTGAAAATAAACGGCTGATGTCAGAGACTACGTCTTTACACCTGCGTCCATTGAACAGGGCTGTGGTGTCATCAGCGTACACCACCGGACGTTGTTCGCGTTTAAATATTTTAAATAGAATAATTGAGGCAGCAAGGTATAAGGTAGGAGAAAGTGGGGAACCTTGAGGTACACCTTTAATAGGGTAGAACTGACGCGCATCTGGGTCGTCTTCATAGTAAAAACGCTTGGTATACAGCAGGATCTCCACTCTGTTCACAATTTTCGCAGGCAACCCGAGGGACCTGAAAGAAGAGATCACAAAAGGAATGGAGATGCGGTCAAATGCAGCAGAAAAGTCAAGGAAAACAGCCACAACTAAACGATGGCTATTATCCCGACAAAACTGCTCCACCTCACCAACTGCTGAATGGACCGAGCGACCTTTGACGAACCCATGAAAACCTGGAGGGATCAAATTACGACTACTTAAATGGTCGCCGATTTTACGCGCAAGCGCTTTTTCGTAAATTGACACGAGGGCATTTTGAATCGAAATGGGTCGCAGATCTTTAGGGCATGTGCAGGATTTTTTCTTAGGAATAAAAACACGCTTACTAATATTGATGCCTGCTACATCGGATAAGGATGCTAAAAGCATTGTGACGGCCACCTCTCTTCTCTGATCAGCTGTCAAAAGCTGACAGACCCGAGAAGAAAGTGGAGCGATGGATTTGGAGGTGCCCGGGAGTGGACCCCAGGAGTTAAGGATATCCGTTACAGATAGATCCCTACTCCTGAAGTTACACCAAGGCGGGATTGGTTGAGGTGATTGAGTGGCTCCATAGTTGTGTAGGGCTAGTGACTCCTCTAAAACTTTATCAAGGCCTACATTCCCTATCCAACCCAATGCTCTATCCTTCCAGCAAACAAACTTCTTCTTCTTGAAAATCTTCCAAAAGGAAGACTGAGAAGGACTAAGGCGAGCAATACTCGTCCTATCCTTACTCAGCTGGAACCTATATCTAGTGATCCAGTATTCATTCGAGAGAGCCTGTCTGGCGGAAACAGAGAGATTAGGGAGGTTCAGCAATTTTGCTAGGACCTTGAGTTTCGTCAGAGTGGGATTGTATATACGACCTTTATAAGTAGTTGATAAAATCGCGTTAGCTTGCGAAAAGAGGTAGGTATTAAATTCGGTCATACTCTCATTTCCTATTCTGGGAAAGAGTTGGATAGCCGCTTGAAAGAAAGCCACTCTGATTGGATCGAAGTGAAACCTCCTTCGAAGCAACGTATCTTACTCAATTCTCCAACGAATTAGGTCATGAGAGGTGGACAATTGCTAGCGCGATTGCTCTGTGCAGAGGGGCTTTAACAACCACCTCGAGTGAAGCAGTAAAATATCGGACTGAATTTGTTGATATGCAATGAAAGGTAGGGGAAGGTGGTTTGTGAATAAGATAACCGTTCCTAGCTCTGCGAAGTGCTGCATTGATCCAACGACCAGTTCTGTCGTTAAAATCTCCAAGTATCATGTCGTAGCCGCTGTCGATAATACTATCAGGGTGACACGGTTTTTGTGTATCTCCCCAGGACGGATGTAGACATTGGCAAGACTGAGGCGTTTACCGTTCTTACAGAGTGAAACTACTAAACAAGACATGGCTGGACATGAATAGTTTAATAGGAGGGAGGACCTTAAAGAGCACTTAATTAAGGTCAAGAGTCCTTGAGATGAAGAGGAGTGAGGAGGGGTTATGTACGGAGTATAGTGGGAACAAATGTGCTTTGGGATAAATCGAGTAATGTCCTGGGGTAGACGGATAGACCGCGTCTCCTGGAGGACTATAACATCTGCATCTCTACCGGATAGAAGTCTAAGGGCAGAAGCACCTCCCGAATTCCACTGAAGGATATTCAGTGAAAAAGGCTCACGATTACTCTGCATTGTGCTGGATTAGTTTGATGTGGGATTGCCTACCTAGAAGGAGCTAGGAACGGGAAGGTTCCCCTTTCCCGTCACTAGAACCATCCGGGGCAGGTACTTGCCCATGGGCAGCATCTTCATTTTCCCTTATTTTTTATTCTTCAGGAGATTGCCAATATTGATAGGATGGATAGGATGAGCCGAAGCCCCCTCTTTTTGGATGATGGAATTGCCGTTGATGATGGAATAGTAGGGTTAGTACAGAATGTGGCAACAACAGAGGATACTAAAACTTCCATCTTCTTATACATTGTTTCTATACGTATATCAATTGCTCGCATGATATCATCATCCTTCGTACGAGTGGCAGCGTTTGCAAAGATACCAGATTTCGGTTGGGCAGCAGACTTGTTAAATCCACCTTGATATAATTTAAAATGTCTGCATTTTCTGCTCCATGCAGGATGGCTCCCCCACAGTTAGAGCATAATGGAGGGGATACACATTTTTCTCCTGTCAACAAAGCCGGACACTGGGGGGGGAGCCACACACCCCACATGTCGATGACTCACTGCAGCTTGAGGCCCAGTGCCCCCATTTGTGGCACCGACTGCAGTGCGGATATGTGAACTCTTCTTTATCAATGATTGTGAATCTGAGATTAAATCCCATGAAGGGATTACAAGCTGAATTAGCCAGCGATTCAGCCCGCTCTAGGGAAGCGGAACAAAATCCAACTGGTATTTGATGTCCGCTCTTGCCTATTATTGAACGGAAGTTAGATATTTTAAATGTTTCTTTTAGTAATTCGATATCATTCTCTTCCAATTGACAAGGGAGGTTAGATTCTTTTAGTGGCAAGTATGGGTTTAGAGTATATGGACCCATACTCCGACAGGGACGATTCGAAGTATTTAACATACCCCTTTAAGAGGTCTGAGGTGGTAAACGAAATCTTTAGTTCAGTTTCGTAAAGTTTTACCGAGTTGAAAATGATTCTATTTGATAGTTGCTCTGTAAACGGCCGTAGAAAGAAATTAAACAATAAATGCCTTTGTATAGGCTTTTTGATCTTTATAATTATCAGATTTTTTAGTTTTGAGATTGGGGGAAGTACTTCCCCATCCCTAGTAGCAATTGAAAACTCACTAACCTTTGGAACAGCCGATTTCAGAGCAGCATTTACCTGTATTTCGTCATGTTCCTTTGTTTTTACTAGAAAATTGACTGGAAAACTATTTTTTTACAATCCTTTGTTCCTCCGACACGCTTGTTCGTACTCATTTTTTTTGATTTGCTTTCAACAATGTTACTTTGGAATATCACTAAGTTACTTTTGCATGCCATTTCGTTACTTTGATAAAACACGTAGTGTTATTTTGCATAACATTTTATAACTTTCGGAGCGAGTGAAAAAGTGATGACGGAGGGATCGAAGGTTTTCAGTAAAACTATTTTTCCAATAAATGCAGAAAATAAGGTGTTTTTTAACTTATGAATTCATTCATTAGGGGGAATTTCCCCTGTTACCAAAATTAGCTAAATTAGTGCTTATTAAACTACTAGAGCCTCTGGAAAAGCATAGCCTTTTTAATACCTTTCTTAGAGAATTTATCGATCTTTTCAAAAAGAGAATTTTGTTCAACTGTATTAAATATTATGAGACAGAAATTAAAATATCTTTCGTCACACCGGATTTGGCCAAGGCGTATACAAAACAATATCTCCAGCCCCGTTCCATAATCGGTAAAAAAAGATTCACAATCTCGGTGGCGCTCTGCAATGCCCCAGTGGATGTAGCACAGAACCTGTCGATCTCGTCTTCCAACCCCTTCATGGGGTACAACTTGAATGTTTCATTAGTGGAGACCGACTCCTTAACCTACCCCTACTGTAACAAGTGTCACAGTGGGGGCATTTGTCGTCGAGTTGTTTCCTACCCTAGACGTGCGGGGTGTGCGGGACTTCTACTAAGCTTCAAGAAAAATGCGTAGATAATCCACACTGCTCTAACAGCGGGGGTGATCACCCCGCTTGGTCTAAAAATGTAAAGTTTTTAAAGCCAACCAGAAAAGACAACGGTGCGTAAAACCTAAACCGACGACTTTTGTAGAGGCGGTCTAGTTTGTCAAAGAAGACAGGCTGTCTGATTCAGAAATACTCAAACTCATGGATGAGAAACATCATGCCTCAATGGTACACCTTGAGGACATGATTAAAAATTTGATGAGTAAACTGGCAGAGTCCTTCCTCTCATCTCCAGCATGGAAGGTCAACAATTCAAGAAAGTCTACCAAATAAAAAAACGGACAGGTCCCAATTAAGTTAGCTTGCAAGAACTTAATTTGGGCTCAAGCCAGTACAGAGGGAAATGAAAATAACGCCAGTTGGCAAATTTCTTCAACTGTAGGAATTGGAGGTGGAATGGTTTATCTTTCCGCCTCCGGTTCCGACATGACGGGAGGCGTCTAACTCCGGTTACATTAACGCAATAGGATGTACACAAGAGCCTTTTTCACTGAATGTCCTTCAGTGGAATTCGGGAGGTGCTTCTGCCCTTAGGCTTCTATCTGGTAGAGATGTAGATGTTATAGTCCTTCAGGAGACGCGGTCTAAAATCTTAATCTCAAGGTATTTTACTCTAGTTAAATGCTTCTTAAGTCATCCGTCTTATTAAACTTCTCGTGTCCATTCATGTCTTGTTTAATTATAGCACTTGTCAAGAGCGGTAAACGCGCCAGCCTAGCCAATATCTACATCCGGCCGGGGAGATTCACAAGAACCGTGGCCTCCTGGACCGTATTTTAGGTAGTGGCTCCAACATGTTAACCGGTGACTTCAACGACATAACTGGTCTTTGGATTAATGCAGCACTTCGTAGAGACAGGAAAGATTATTTTATTCACAAACCATCAGTCCCTACCTTTCGTTGCTCAACAACAAACTCACTCCTCGACATTTTACTGCTACATAGAACTGGGTTGTTAAAACCCATCTGCACTGAGCAGTCGCGTCAACAGCTGACCACCTCTCATTACCTAATACGCTGGCGGCTAGAGGAAGATACGTCACGTAGAAGGATGTTTCACTTTGATCTTATTAGAGTGGCCTTCTTTCAGTCAGCTATCCAACTCTTCCCCTATATTGGGAATGAGAGCTTGACCGAATTTAATTCCTACTTCTCTTCGAAAGCTATTGGTATACTTTCGACTACCTATAAAGGTCGCATTTACAGTCACATTCCGACAAAACTCAAGGTCTTGGCGAAAATGCTACACCTTCCCAATCTCTCTGCTTCTTTCAGGCAGATTCTCTCAAATGAATACTGGAGTTCTAGATATAGGATCCAGCTGAGTAGGGACAGGAAGGATATTGCTCGTCTTAGTCCCCCTCGGGCTTCCTTCTGGAAGATATTCAAGGAGAAATTTGTCTGCTGGCGAGAGAGGTCATCGGAGTGGATCGGTAGCGTAGACCTTGATAAAGTTTCGAAGGAGTCACTACCCCTGCATAAATATGGAGTCACATTTTCTCCCCAACCGATCCTGCTTTGAGGTAACATCAGGAGCATGGATTAATCTGTTACGGATATCCTTAACTCCAGAGGCCCACTTCCGGACACCTCCAAAACCGTCGCTTCACTCTCTTCTCGAATTTGTCAGCTTTTGACATCCGATCAAAGAATAGAAATGGCCGGGCCGTCACAATGTTGTCAGCCTCACCATCCGATTTATTCGGCATCAACATAAGCCGAAGAATATTTTTACCTAAGCGAAATCCGGTTTCTTGTTCTAAAGACCTGCGGCCCATTTTGATTCAAAATTCCCTAATCTCCGTCTTCGAAATGGCGCTTGCGCGAAGAATGCGTGATCATTTAAGTAGGCGTAATTAAATCTAACCGAGTTTCAATGGGTTTGTCAAAGGTCGCTCGGTCCATTCAGCAATTGGTGAAGTTCAACAGTTTTGTCAAGGTAACAGTGATCAGCTTGCTGTGACTGTTTTTATTGACTTTTCTGCTGCATTTGACCGGATCTCCATTCCCTTCGTTATCTCGTCTCTGAGATCCTTCGGTTTGCCTGTGAGAATTGTTAATAGGCTGGAGATTTTGCCGTACATAAAGCGGTTTTATTATGAAGACGACCCTGATACACGTCAATTCAACCCTATTACAGGTGTGCATCAAGGCTCCTCACTTTCTCCTATCTTATATCTTGCTGCCTCCATTGTTCTCTTCCGAGCTTTTAAACGTGATCATCATCTCGTGGTATATGTTAATAATACCACAACGATGTTTCCTGGACGCAAATGCAAAGCTATAGTCTCGGACATCATTCGTTTCTTTTTAAGATTAAAAGATCATTTATACACATCCAATCTTATTTTAAATTCCAATAAATTGCAGGTGGTAGTCTTTCATGGCGCTCTTACCACCAAAAAGAAGCTTAAGATTCTAGCACTCTCTACACTCTCCTCCATTTTGCAGCATAAACCACTCCCAATCTCCACGAGTCGAGTAAAATATCTAGGATTTACCGTTACGATGAACTGGTCGGCAAAA
This sequence comes from Pomphorhynchus laevis, assembly GCA_012934845.2. Classification (NCBI taxonomy): domain Eukaryota; kingdom Metazoa; phylum Acanthocephala; class Palaeacanthocephala; order Echinorhynchida; family Pomphorhynchidae; genus Pomphorhynchus; species Pomphorhynchus laevis. Next base: position 107,125 of record WNNJ02001591.1, on the reverse strand, counting down.
GATGACATGGATAGCCTTAAACGTATCTTGAAGAGAGCTATGTGCGCTCCGTAACGGGCCCACCATATGTCATTGAATGGAAAAATCCAAGTACGCCTTTGGGGGTACTTGTGCTATCTCGGGATTAGTCTTCTTCTCTAAAGAACGTTTCTCTCGAGATTACCGGCCATAGTCCACCTCGACTAGACTCATAGGGGTTGAAAGACCCTGGATTGTTTAGTCAAATGGTGGGCACTGATGCGGCCTGAGACTCAAATCCCTATGAATTTGAGCCCGTAATGCTTGAAGAAGTAAAGTAAAGTCCTAATACGAACAAATAGAAAAGAAAGAAATACGTTCCTTGATTTCGCGAAAGGTCGATTTCGCAAGGCATTCGGCAACATCAACAGAGATGGAAAAAAAGCCACCAAATCATATGATAATCGTCCGACGTTCACCTTTTGTTTTTGAAAGTGATATGAAAAAAACCAAGTCCTATAAGCTGCCATGCAAAAGGTCATTAAGAGTTATACCAAAGTGAGGAGTAAAAGTAACAAAATGTTGGGCAAATACATGAAGAAAATGCAAAAATGGTGAAATCAACAATATATTAAAATCGTTCACATACTTTATTAATGAATACTTACATGAATTTATTGTAGTCTACAATTGTCGCATTTTTCTTTATAGAATTGAGGACATCAGAAATGTAATCATTTTAATGCTGCATATATCTAGTTATGTTTACTTGTAAAAAATTGATAACTGCATAAAATTGATATTAATTATTAGGCTATTAATACCTGTTGTCGTTTATATCTGTTTTAAAGTTTTGACTCGTATTGAATCGTTCCCTAACTGTACCAACGTTAGCCAGAATATTTTCACCGAGATTACTCATAACATTATTATCGTCGTTCTTAAAACCAGATTTTGTATAAATACCAGAAGAATGTAAATGATAAGGATTAACTATCAAATCCGATTTATTGCTATTGTTAGATGATATTGTTGACCAAACAGGAATGGGAAAACAGCAATCTGTATCTTTTTTGTTAGGATTAAACGTCGACGATTCACTGTTTATTTCATTACTATTAGTTTGCAACGAAGAACCACCGGAATGATGTGTTAAGTATTGTGGTTGATTATTACGATGATGGCGATATATCATATTACTGTGATAATCCGATGTATCCTCCCATACGTTTGTCTGATGATTTTGATTCTTCACCAGTTCGTCGTCACTTAATAGTTTTACAAGTCTGTCATAATGAATATGACAATCCAACGAATCAGAAAGCTCACTCTCTGTATTTGATTTGAATGTATTCCATTTCCACGATTTACCTCTCATTTCGGTTGGACAATTCACTGTTTGATTATGATTATTAAGACCATTGCCCCTATCGATATTTTTAATTATCGTATCGAGGGAAGTTTCGTTGACATCAAAATCATTATTCCAGTTGTTGCTAATGTTGTTTAATCTAGCAGTTTTAGCAATGTCAATTTCGGATGAAGATTGTGGACTTTTTGGTTTTGTGCTATAGATCGATGATGCACTAGGCAATTGCTGTAGCTCTGAAGTAGTATAATCAATATGTTGTCTTATCGATGGGGATGATGGAAGCTGTTGAGATGATGTAGAAGATACGGTTAATAAACGAATATCGTAATTATTTGTAACAAATCGGTGTTGTTGATCATGAAACGAAGAATTTGCCGTCACATACGGCAATGAATGCATGTCATATTGCTGTTGCGGTATATTTTGATAAGATGCCATCAATGATGTTGTCAGCATCTGTTGAGTACTATTATCTTTTAGTCGAGATGATATGGAATTGACTGTGGCATTAATTGATTTGTCTATGTTATATTGGCTACTGGATATGGTTTTGCAATCAGCTGAAGAATTTCTGACAGCTGTGTTCTGCTGATGATGATCATCTTCGACTGTAGATTTAAAACATGTGTATTGTTGTTGAAGTATATCTGCGGAACTAATATCACCATTATCACTAATTTTACTATTATTATTCCAACATGAGTTAGATTGGTTACTAACATTTAAAGTGCTGTTGTCGTCTTCATTCAAACGAGATAGTGATACTGTCGGTGACTGTAAATGTAGGCAAGATGTATTTTGAGCAACATTTTCGACTGAATTGTTGCCATCGATAATGTCATTTCTAAGCGATTGTCTAGCGGCGGCTGCATAAGTAAACACAGTAGTATCGATATCATTTTTTATTGAGTTATTGTTGTTAGTTCGGGGGCGGTATTGGGGACGAGCTTGTTGTGAAAACGCATTATCACCAAAGAACAAACCATCACAAGCTGTTAATTTTCTCCTATAACTGAAATTAGGTATGTCTGCTCCTGCTGAATCGATATTTGAATTGGGTTGTTCCGTCATTGATAATGTAGATGACATTAACAAATCAGCAGTTGTGGCGGATCCTGTTGAGGATGAATAGCAGGAATTTAGTTTGCTTTGAATTTCATTTCGATTATTACCACCATAGTCGGGTAGATTATTATGAACAATTGGTGTCAGTAAGTTATTCGAAAGGTATGCTTGATAATGACGATATGTATCAGCGGCAATTACGGTCGTCGTAGGTGACTTTGAAGAAAAGTGCGCCGCGTTAGTTGACGATGTGAACATTTGCATACGATTAAACATATCGTGAATAGATTGAGAAATAAGGATAATTTTTTCTCGAAGCTTATGAATATGTAACGTAAACTGTTCAGGGCTCAATCGAGACAGAAAAGTATGATATCCACCGTTATTAAACAAATCGCTGCCAGAATTGTTTGCCAGATGACTATTTTCGTTATTATTGTTGCAGCTAGCAATGGTGGTGTCATTGTTGGCTCCGTCTTGCTCACTTTTTTGTCTCTGTAGTTGCTGCTGTTGATATTGCTGTTGAACTAAAGAACAATTGCCAGTTGTGCTAGAAGCGGCAGCAGCGCGGAATGAGTACATTTGCTGAAGGTGTAGCTGGTAAGTAAACATTTGATTAATATGTTGAAGCACCTCAATCGGGAGTTTAAATTGCATTAATTTGACGGGCAACAGACCAGCGTGCACTGAAAGGCGAAATTGTCTCATTACAGCATCACTATAATACTTAGTCAGATCGTTTCCTGTAAATAGCTGACTTAGTAAAACGTTCTGATCAATAGATGCAATACTTCCACCGATGCCATCACCGCCGATACCATTATCACCGCCGCCAATATCATTGGGCATATTCCAATGATATGAAGAATTGTTAAATCCAGTATTGTGAAGGGGTTGATAATCAGTAAAGTTGTCGTTTTGTAGCTGCCGTTGCTTCTGAAAATTCTTGATGGAAACCTCTGATATCATCGCTGGTGTGTATGGGATATAATGTTGTGAAGATGAATAAGAAGACGATATGTGTTCAGAAGCTACAGGAAAGAAAGATTGTTGTTTCTTAAGTAAGTGATGTTGTTGTTTATCTGTTAACTTGGAAAATAACATTTGTGATTGCGTTATTTCATTGCTAAGTAATATATTTTGTTGCTCATCTTGGGCAATAGATATTTCTGCCTGGTATAAGTGACGATTGCTGTTAGGTAATCTTTGATTGTTATTCATTGCTGCTGGCCAATTAGTAGATGTTGCTGTGGTTACTAGTGTTCCACCACCTCCTCCAAATCCTGTTAATCCTGAAAATGATGCTAACAACCCAGAAGCGAGTTCGTGTGTAGAAGAATATGTATTTCCAAACCCCTCTGCTGTTGTTGGAAATGTTGAATTAGTAGCAATATTAGTTGAAGACGGACATTCAGGTAAATAATGTTGACTTGCAGCAGGGGTCATTGTGTTGTTTACGTTATTGTTGCTCTTTATAGTCTTAGCAACGTGACAATTTTGTAACAAATATGATGTATTGTTATTCCGCTGTAATACGGCCACTTCATGTTGATTGATAATATCATTATAACTACCTGTATAGTTGCCTTCACTCATATCATTATCTTGGTTGTGATTGTTGTTAATGCTGCTATAATTATCGATGTTGCGATTATTTGGATTAGGAATTACACTGTTGCCACAAGAATCGTTATTATTATCGTCTTCGTTTATATGTTGCGAATTTTTGATAACAAAATTGAAAAACTGCGATTGTGTTTCGGGACGAGTGGTAAAGCAGCATCCACCGCTAATTCTAGCTAAATCAGATGTTGGAGTATTGCTTATTGATAAAGAGTTTAGCGATTCTCCTGGGCAGAAATACTTACTTTGATCAATATCGTCACTAGGAATAGAAGGGAAATGCGAACTGGTTAAGGGATTCGGAATATGATATTTCAAGCCATCTGGAATTGTTCCTGTTTTGGGTGCAGCTAAAAACATGTTATCAAATGTGTGCGACGAATAACTGAATTCACCGTAAAGGGGTTTGCTGGTATTATTAGAGGAGTTATTAGTGCTGACGAATAACGGCCGCAATGATTGTGACTGTGAGTCGCTTACTGCTGCTCTATTTGATAGCCTATTGTCACTGCTACTATTATTGCTATCAGTGTGAGGATCAAGTGAAGAAGACGGTAGTAGAGTCGGCATTGAAGGCGACGATCTGATTAAATACAAATCACGAGATGGTGTCGATGCATTGGAATCAAGTGAGCATCGAGGTATCACTGGAGTTTCATTATTTGCTACACTATTCGTAGTAGCTGGTGATGGTGGCAATACGTAATTGTCTCTTTGATGGGCAACTAATAATAGTTGTTGAAGCTGTTTGCTAACACCACGTAGTAGTTGTTGTTGATCGTCATTATTTTGATGAATAGAGGGGTTTCCTTCGAAAGCGAACGATTGATTGTCGTTCTCCTTCAGCAAATGCTTATCGCCGCAAATATTTGTTGATACTGAAGACGACAGTGACAAAGTTGACGAGATGCAGGATGATGGAATGCCAACTCCTGTCGCTCCGCTGGCAATGTTGTTATTGTTAGTAGATGATTTGTGATAATTAGTAGCTGAAGAAGGCGAAGACATTAAATCATCAAGTTTATTTATGTGCATTAAATGCAATTGATATTCTTTTCGTTTTGTGTCATCAGAATACACCATCGGCAGTGAAGATACATTTGCGTTACTGTCGTTCGAATAAGGTGTTGAAATTGATCGAAAATACGGTGCATTATCGCGACACTTAGGCGTACTTGTTCTGCTGATCTTGTTGTTTATGTTGGACACTAATGGGGATGATGACGATATTGCAGTTGATGATCCTAGTAACTGCGAAGGAGAAAATTGAGGAATTGAATGGTCGTCCGTTATTTGATCACTAGTCAGTGCAGCGGAGTTATGACACATTAATTGGTTGTTGTTATACATAAAGTTTACATTACCGAGGTGTGACGTGTTATTCACACATTTTTCTACCTTATCTAATTTAACAAAATCAAAACATATAAAAGTAAGTAACAATATTAATACCTATATCAGTTGGGAAGAAACACAACGACGCGTTATTGTTATATACCGTATTGTTGAAAAATTGGCTCTGAAGTTCACGATGATGGCAAACTGAATTGTTCTAAATGAAATTAAAATTAATCTCTGCACATTTTTCGACGACGCATACAACGCTTAATCCAAACATTTACGAAATAGACCCATCCTGATCTATATTTTAAGTATTTAGAGACGATCATGTATAATTGAATGTCAACAAAATTATTTTGATATTTGGCTCTTAACTACTACTAGCATCTTCAGAAATTTGAAATAAAATAAAAAATGAAAAAATACATATGTAATTTTTATGTCATTATATACAATATTTTTTAGTAGCTCACTTTATTAGATAAAATATTTCTTAAAGATCGATATTTTCCATTACATTTTTATAGCAAATATGTAGTTTACAGATATGTATAATTTTCACAAAATATTCTTCTTTCTAAACAAGAAGATTATAAATTATAAAGCGGCTAAATTTCGGTGACTACTGTCATCATATATATGAATATATGATAACTGTCAATTGATAAAACATTTGCGCTTTATATACAGAATTCAACCATAAGATGTGCCTCACTAATAGAATTAAAATTTACAACAAATTGTTTGGTAAAACAAACAATTGAAACAGAAACAAATAATATTTTAAAAACAGAAATAAGAAATATCGAACGATTAAAATAAATGGATTAATCGTAATTTAATTTTAGATTAAAATCAAACTTAGTATCGGGCATTAAAACAGTTTATTTACTAATAAAATAAGCTGCTTCTATTATTCGGTATATATTGCCAATGGATAATATTGAGAAATCAATAGTGAGAATAAGTGAAGCAAAATGTTGAGCCATCACGTTAGATATAGTACCCTTATGTAAACTGTATTTACTTTGCTTTATTTGTTTAGAAGCCCTTTGCCCAGTTTGATATATATAGATTTATATTAATTTAATAATTATTTAATATAATTATAAAATTATAAAAATAAATAAAAAAAATAACAATAATAATGACAATAATAAAATATCTTATACGGGAATAAGATAATTTTTATATTTTTATATATTCCAAGTAACGATCAATATAAGCATATTAAGCAAATCAGCTAATTGAGTTTACGTATTTAATATAATTATAATAAAATAAACAAAACATAATAATGCTAAATCAAAATTTAATAATTAAATAAATATAAATAATAAATAACTGTTATAAGATTTTATATAATTTATATCAAGTTAAAATAAAAATTGAAATTAAAAATAAAAATTAATTTTACGAATTGACTAGTAAAAATAACAGTTGAATAACTTATTGTTATTAACAATAAGTCAGAATAAGGATTAGAGATCATCAGGAGGAACTGCCATGTGATCTAATTTCTATAAATATGTATATATAGATAATATTGTATATTTATTATATAATAACTTTTGTCTTCTTGACTCCTATCACTTAATCCAGTCCAAGAAAGCAATTTCAAGTCTCTAAAATAAGATAATAAAATAATTTAATTATTGATTTCTTGGTTGGATCGGCTAATATTCTACAATTTCTGACAAACACCTACCTGATTTGCCGTCGCCGCTGCAGTTGATATGTAAAGTTGATGATTTTGTTGATTATGTAGACCTCTTGAAAAACACGCTTGCTGATTTGGTAACCTTGCTGGCAGTCTAACGTTATCTATTGATGATGAGGCACGAACGAGATGATTACTTTGAATACTGCATCCTGATGTTGCAGTAGCATTGATAGAGGAATTTGCATCCCAACGTCGGTTTGTCGCACAATTTGTATTCAAACCCCACGTGCTTGTATCAACAATAGCTTCAAGGGGGTCAAATCCACCAACCTAAAGTGAAATATATAATGAAAATTTATAATGTACATAACATACATTTAAATGAACAATAAAATATGCTATACATTAAGGATTAACTGCAAATATATACTTAGCCTCAAGTGGTGCTCGAGCCTTACATAGAAAGAAGCTCGTTACAATTAAAAATAGACACAGCTGGATCCTTAGCATTTTGCAGATTTGAACTTTCTCCTTTAAATTTTTCCTATCGATTATATATAATAAGTTGAAAGTATTGAGTTTGCAGTATGTTATGTAAAACAAGTCGAATCGCAGCTTAATGCTAGAGTGTTAGCTGAGATTCTTGAAATGCGTTTAATTTAGAAAATCGTTCGAAAACAATTTTTATTGTAAAGCATTGTTGTATGAAGGTAAAATACCGAAACTACATAACATTTTGAAAAAGAAAACCAGACATAATAATGATGTAGTTGTTTATAAAATTTCTTGTTTAGAATGCGATAAAATATACGTGGGTCAAACAGGCCAACCATTAGAGACTAGATTAAAACCACGCAAATACACACTCAAAAAGGGCCTAAGTAGCGCTATTGTAGACCATAGTTTAAATTTAATATTGATTATAATAATACTGTTGTTTTAGCAAAATAAACCAATTGTTTAAATATAAAAATTCTTGAGGCTTATTACATTCATAAAAACTCCAATATTATTATGCCGAATAATAAACCTGACGTAACGTTAAATATTTTGTAAAGATGTTTTTAAAGATTCTTTTGTTTAAATGAACTTTTCTATTTTATTTTTATACTTTATTTAATTTTTCTAGTAGTTTTAATCTTTATTTTTTTATTTTATTTTTTCAAATTATTTATTTTGAATGGAAATATTATTGTTATTTTTGTTTTGTTTCTAAACTATTTCTAATCACCCCGTTTTATTGCAATTTGTGTACTTTCAAAAGTTGCCGAAACTGTGTCAAAAATTCAAACAACAGTGAAAGCAGCTGGTTATCACTAATAACAGCAGCACTGCCCAAATCAAATGGCGGTGATCGTTTTGAACTTTTTTATATAAGCATGTACATTTTAAAAAACATTGTAATTTTCTGAAGATGCTAACAGAAGTTAGCGAAATATCAATAAAAATTTTCCTTATTTCTTTAATCTAGCTCTAATGATTCTTTATTAATAATGGATCATTATCAACTATTTGAAAAATTCTGCTTAGTCATAAGATGTCAAGATAAGATTTAGCAAGGTTGTGATGAAAATAAACAAGATTAAATTAAGGTGGTTGGGTCGCCAAACAAATCATAACAATCTATAGATGATGTCACATCATCTATAGTTGGGCTACTAAGTCGATATGAACAAGCGCTTGTAAAGCTCGGTAATTTGATAGTCATTGTTTATTCTTTCCCTAACAGAACGTGAGATTTATCCTAAGTTCGCAACAATACTTACATCTTATATAAATATGGATAGAATTGGTTTGCCATATCCAAATTTAACATTACAGCTTTAATTTGAATTTTGTGATACATTATGCCATACATATTTGTCTAAAATGTAATCGAATTCATTGTAGGATTCGCAACTTAAAGCTTGCAAAGAGATATCACAGTTGAGAAGAACAAATTTTACCCGAGCTTTAAATATGCACATACATTATGCACTGTTTAATTTGCAGCTAGTCTTAGAATAAACTTCATTTGAATATGTGAATTCACGGCTTGGTGAATTGTCACTGATGTATGATTATTACAATGTTACCCTACAAAAGCTTAGAATACTCGCGGTACGGATTAAAACCTGTAAAATTAAAAAAGAGAAATTGATTGTTCACTCATATTGCATTATTTATTAGTGGAGAGAGTGAAGAAAATATTTATTTAATCTCGACTTTTCAATAGCCTCCTGCTATCATCATCAGGAGTAAATGTTACAAAAAATATTTTTACAATTTGAGTATTTTCAAAGCTGTCAACTGCATACTTCGTTTGGCGCGGCAGAACAAAGACGCCAATTGTACGTTTTACATTGCGCAGCGGATCAAACGACTAGATGTGCTCCTTATTAAAAATTACACAACGAAAGAAAAATATACATATAAAACAACGACCAAATCAATACAAAAAATCGAATTACAATTATTAAATATTTGTTATTAATTCAATATCTGGTATATTATTGAGCATCAGTATATTTCTATTTTTGTAGAAAAAAAAGTCAAGTTATTTCAGTAGAAAACAACACTTTAGAAAGAAAAATACAAGAAACTTATTTTATGCACAAAAATAAGTAATTTTGTGCATAATTACTTATAAGTATTACTTTTTTCATGTATTTTTTTCTTTCTTTGTGTAATTATTAATAAGGAGCACATCTAGTCGTTTGATCCGCTGCGCAATGTAAAACGTACAATTGGCGTCTTTGTTCTGCCGCGCCAAACGAAGTATGCAGTTGACAGCTTTGAAAATACTCAAATTGTAAAAATATTTTTTGTAACATTTACTCCTGATGATGATAGCAGGAGGCTATTGAAAAGTCGAGATTAAATAAATATTTTCTTCACTCTCTCCACTAATAAATAAAAGAGAAATTGTGTATGTATATATAGCTAATTTGGATTATTCATTATCCTGCAGTGGCCTTCTAAACATTTAACACAATACAAATGAAAACTTATTATAAATATAACTGTCCTAAATTGGTCATTGTGTTGAAGTATTAGTGATAGCGCAAAGTGTTTCTAGTTAAATCATTTTCAAAAACCAGTATATATATAGTTTGCAGTGATTTATATAAAAAAGAAGATACGAGTTTCCGATCTCTTATATCTTTATTGCACGTTTCATAATCTCACATTTTGAACTCTTCATTCACGTAAGATGAGAACATAAAGAGTTGTAAATTTGTCCAGCATGAGAATACAACATGAGAATAAAGGACGCTATGCACCAATTGTATTCTCATCACGTGGTGAAATCGACTCTACCACTCGTGTTACTTTAAAGCGTATTACTTTATTACGCTTAGAAGATCTGATTTATGTAATTGTAACATGTAACTTATGTAATTGTATCTGATTTATGTAATTTATCATATAAAGGCACATGTGCATTTAAATAAAACATTAAAAAATAAAGTGAAAAATATGTAACGATTTACATATTTTTCACTTTATTTTTTAATGTATTATTTAAATAAAACATTAAAAAATAAAGTGAAAAATATGTAACGATTTAAATATAACAAATATCTGTAAATATCTAAATTATAAATACAGAAAATACCTGATTGAAAGCATTTCTATTGTGTTTATTCTGTCGTGTTAATGATTTAGGGGACGATTCTTCAAATGAATGAGATAAATTACACGGGGATTTTGAGACTTCCTGGGAAGAATATAAATTAGAAGAGGAAAGTGACGATGAAGAATCGTTGGGCAAACAACGTGTTTCATTAGAATTCATATATATTTTATCTTCTTTATTGTCATCTTCGAGGTTAACGACGATTAGGGGGCGTTGATTCTCGTCAGGTTGTTGTTCATTCAATGGTGAATTCAGCAACAAGGTTGTTTGATTATTAGTCGGTTTAATATCAACATGCATACAATTACATCGATTGCTGCTTAACCATCGTATTACCTAGAAAACATTTATAAAATTACGACTAAAAATAAGGTTGGATCAAGGATTTTACATCCTACGATCAAAATCGGTAGTCAAATATGAAAGCAAGCAATCACGATCATTAGATATACTGTATCTATAATTTAAATCGCTCACCTTACGATATGTATTTAGATTCGGCAGTATTTTCGTTAATATACGACAAAGGAATTAATGATATATGACTTTATATTGACGACATATGCCTCTCAAGTATTTGTGATTATACATTTTGTACATAAAATTTCGCTTTTTATTTTCAATTTCTTTTCTAATTTGTGCGTAGTCATGCTGACGATGGTACAAAACAGTATACAAAAATTTTTCGACGAGTCTATCTTAACTAAAACTATACATACATGATTATTTGAATATTAAATGCCTACAAAGTAACTTCATTCAATGTTATAATATTTTGGCGATAGCTAAGAGGACCACATAACTGTAAATGGTTATAGCTTAAAGCGAGGAAGTTAATGTATAAATTAAGTTTCTGATAGCATTAAACGATCAGGGAGTTTATTTATGAATTTATATTTTGGCTATTCAATGTAACCAAAATTTTATTGATAACGCTGGCGTGATAAAATACTAAAATTTTAATTTTGGCAGTATTTCTAAATTATTGAATTATTAAATTTAATAATTTTGAATTTAATAATTAAAATTTTAAGCTATTGAATTTTGATTTTGGCACATGGTCTATTATTTATTAATCAATTCATAAAAATCAATATTCATTTTAAATTCCAATCTTAAATTTTATTATTAGTATACAACAGCCGATGAGCGATGACTTGTTTGGCTGAATCTCAATGTAAAAGTACAATGTCAGTAAAACAAAAAGCAATCCAAATCAGGTTCGACTTCCTATGAGAGCGATACACTATTCAACGCACGCCGAAATTCTCGGATGTTCCGGCATTCAATTGCAGATGACGGGAGCCTGTTCCAACTGTTTATTGCTCGATCTCTGATATCCTGATAATGTCGATGGACTTTTCTACGATGTTTGAGCGTTAGTCGATGTCCACGTAACTGCTCGTAGTTGCATAGGCAAAACATGAAGATAAGGGGATGAGTGGGCAATAAAATTGCCAAACATACCAGCATAAGATCAGCTTTTACCAAACTTTCACAAACCGTTGAAACACCTAGGATTTCTAACTTCTGGTCAAACGGCAGGTCTTTGACAGCGGGAACAAGACGAGTAGCCGACCGGAGAATCGATTCGTAAGCCACAATGTTCTTGCGCAGATGTAGATACGCTGCGGGAGATGCGTAGAGCATGCAAGATTCAATAAGGGCCTTGTATATTATTCTGAAGCTACATACATCTAGTGATCCAAAAGATCGTCTAATGATGCCAATAGTACGACGGCTATTAGCCGAAACCTTATTTGCGTGAGCGCTCATATCGAGCGTATTAAGCGTAAATACCCCTAAATCATCGATTTTATCTGTAGAATCAATCAACATGTTTCAAATTTGATAGGAGCAACGAATATCTGGGGAGCCGATCCGCATATATCTACATTTAGTCGCATTTATCATCAGCCCATTGGATATACACCATTTATTTATGGAATCCAGGTCTTTTTGAAGATCGCTAACATCGGACTCATCAATGATTCGCCTCCAAACCTTAAGATCATCTGCATAGGTAACATATTATGACGTTAAGCTGTTTGTGATATCATCACATATATATTAAAGAGAGTCGGACTAATGATCGATCCCTTCGGAACGCCTGCCGTCATCGTTTAATAATCATAAAGATAATGGCTTATGCGTACTGCAAACGAGGGGTTGCTTTTATAAATTATATAAAATTTTATATAATAATTATTTATTATTTATAATTATTTATTATTTAATTATTTAGTTTTATTTATCATTATTTTCAATTTATATATACTATAAAATAAGTAGACTCCGTTAGCTGAGCTGATTTATTTCAATAGATAATATAAATATTAACAAATATAAAAACAATTATAGAAACAACAATCTTTTTAAAAATATTTATTGCTTTTCACACTGAACTGTTTATTAAATTATGTTTACAAAGTATATGTTACTTTGTGTACGATACGTTCGATCATAGAACTAAATTGCTATTGTAAAACTTTAATAAAAAGGTATTCACAGAATTTTAGTCTGTGTGCAACACAGTGCTAAATACCGGCATAAAAGATGATACAAACAAAATTTGCTAAAGCAACGACGCAATTAAAAATGATCTTACAGGCTGCTTTGACGACAAATCGGGATCTCCCCAAATTTGAGTGCCTTTTTCGTGGAGATCAACTGTAACTTCATGATCTGAGCCTGGCCATCCAGTGCAAACCACTGCTTTTGCTACGGGTGTCGGTGGCAGAAAATTTGCCTCACTGATATTAAGATTGACATTTAATCCCGTCGTTGATGTTAATGAAGGCGACGTTAACTCACTTCCGATGCTGCTAAAGGTCGTCGTTGATCCGCTGCTGCTGTTTATGCTATCCTGTTTACCGCTATTGCTTGCGAGCTGTGCCAGCATTGGTGGCTTTCGATAATCCCGAATAGGACTTAGAATAGTGCTGTTACTGCTCGACAAATATGTGTAATTATCGTCATCGGCATCATTGTTATAATAATCGTCGTCCCCTGCAAGTACTAATGCCGATGCAATGGTTTCGTTAAGTAGATCATTCGTCATGCCTTTCATTTCATTAATTGCTGTACTTGATACAGGAGGTAGCAAATCCAAAACTACTCAAAATTTACTTAGCTTTGGCTTTAACTTGAATCATAATTCTCGCATGTTTCTATATTTGATTTAAGAAGGAAAATTTAGTACAGAAAAAAGATAAAATGAATTTTTGCTATTTCGTCAAATATCATGTTTAGAGCTATTGTTTGCGAGCTATAAAAATGCTCGAAAATATTTAAAATGAAGGAAATAAAAAAGACAACATGACGTTGTGTGAAACTAATTTTTACAAATGGAAAAATATTCGGAGATACTTCTATGTCACTGGCTTCTAATAATGAATTTCAGGCAAAAATTACTACTTTTCGAATATAAATATATGTCAAGTCATAAACGACGAAATAGCCCGTCTTTTTTAATAGAACCATACTTTCAAAAGCTTATTTAGTAGATATCTACAATACTAAATGTTACTAAATTAAGTCATAAAAGATTGCTTGAAAATTCAGTGAAAGCACATTATCAAACAGCAAAACACATCAGCAAAAATCGATATTCAAAACGTAAGTAATATGTGTGAAATTTTTCCCGTGTAAAATGTAATGCTCGACAATGAAAAGGAATAACGAAAATCAAGTAAGAGTAAAATTATAATTTTTATCGTTAAAAGTAAAAATTATCCAAACTTCTTCGCAACTGCATTTTTCTAAAAGTGACTATTTAAAAGTTTTTTATTTATGCTTATAAGAAAAACATTATTCTTGATATCATACTATGTGTGATCCGGATATACATATATTCACTTAAAAAAGTTTGAGAGATAAATAACATACATTTTAGAGACAAATTAGAATCACTAGTTAAAAAATTGTCTTGATTCTTATAAATACTTACACCAACAACGAGTTTCAACGAAAACTAATTTCAACGACAACGAAAACGCATTTTCAACAAAGTCATCCCATGATACAAGAGCTCTGACTGCGATAGGATCGAAAGCCGAATTCGCTCCGGACTCGCTCGAGTACGGTCATCAATTCTTCGGAGATGCCGAAAAAGCACTTGACGAGGTAGTAAGGATTGTACACTTTTTAAATCCACGAAACCTGCTAAACGTGGCCGTGCATTAAGCAAGGGTCCTTTCGATATCTACTCCTGTGGAGTATTGCGATATTCAGATCGCATGTGATTCAAAAGGATGCGATCTATGGACGATGATCTCCTGTAGAAAGGATGTATCTCAAAACACAGATGGTCGAATCATCTGCGGATTCTGCTCTGCTAGCAAAATACAAACACTGGAGGTTATCAGCAAAAAATTGGAACTGAAAAATACACACTCCGCAATGTGCGAACCTATCGTTGCCCGGAATGCTACCCTTGCTAGTGGTTGGTCAACACCGTTGCGACCAGCAAGTGCACGATTATTGGAGATGAAAGGCCACCCACCTATGAAAAAACTATCAGTGTGTTCAGCCTTCCAGAGCACCGCCACTGCAAAACTGTAATCATGACACATTGGCTAACACTCTCGTTTTTTCAGTCAGATGATAACAATGACCTTAATTACGACAAGAACGACGAGACATACGCTAACCTTGCCAAGCAAGGTGATGATGCACTAGGGTTTGAAAGCCGGAGCGATGACTACGGAAAATGTGATTTCTCTTCTAAATATTGCTCAGCACGTCCCTGATTTTCCTCTTCTGAAAAATACGTGGGAATAATTGTCAGCTCGTTGAGGAACGTCGAACTAGTGATGTATCGACAATCAGCACAGCTTGTGGTGGCAGCACTCGCGTCGACGAAGAGGATTGTTCGCTGTGATAGCTCTAAACTCAGAGTGCCTGCTTTGATGGTGAAGAATAATGGCGATAGTATCGATCATTCTACAGAACCCATTGTAATGTGTGATCATAACTTCAATGTCATAGTTGGCGACGCAGATATGAGTGTGTTAATCAACAATCGTACTTCCTGCATTGACTTTTCAAATGGAAACGCTAACAGATTGGTGATGCCAATCCA
Organism: Pomphorhynchus laevis; assembly: GCA_012934845.2. Lineage (NCBI taxonomy): Eukaryota > Metazoa > Acanthocephala > Palaeacanthocephala > Echinorhynchida > Pomphorhynchidae > Pomphorhynchus > Pomphorhynchus laevis. The sequence continues at coordinate 91,401 of WNNJ02001591.1, read as the reverse complement.
TGATCAACATAACGCCTACTGTCACCCGGTCTCTCTCATGGTGTTCTTTCTATCAACAAGCAGCGTTTGCGGAAAAACTTGAGGTCCACCGCGCTCACTCATGCCAGATTTACGAGTATTAGCCAGCCTATTTATGCAAAATCAAATCGTTGTAGATACTTGATCACTGCTAACTTAAGGGAGCCCGTAATGACAAACAATGATATTCGTTCAAAGGAGGATCAGAACAGTATTCGGTCAATTATTTGCTTCCTGTTTGCCAATTTTCAATCTGAAACTAGCTTAGGAATTCACGTTGAGTATGTTTTTCACTTATGAAGGCCTTCAAAAGATTGCATCGGTGTCCTCGGCTGCTAAAAGTGATTTTCTCTAATGAGGAACTTGCTGATTTAGTATTTCATCACTCTTATCGTCTCAAAGAGTCTGGTATTTGTTTATCGAGAGATCTCAGGAGAGAAGATATGATGCTCCTTAAGGTGGCTATTACGAAAATTTATGATCGGCGCTCAAAAGGGGAGCGCAATCTTATGATCAGGAATTTTTGCGTGGTGCAGCGCACGTCAACCTTTAACTGGCTGCAACTCGATGGGTTGACGAGTGTGTCGAAGAGCTACATCGCGTCACTCAGTGCGACTACTGCACCTCTCTCATTGTAGCAGCCTCCTCGTATTATCAATTCGAGGGCATAAATTGAGTGGGAGCACCATTGAAATATCTTTTGGCAAGGTGATCAGGGATCGACATTGAAAAGCTAATGGTCTGATTCTAAATATGTCGAACATCCGTGGTTTATTTTTCAAGAATGATGAGCTTGTGTGCCGTGTTCACATTTTGAAATCGGGTGTTGCCGTATTTTGTGAAACGTGGATCAATTCATCCCAGAGTGATAGTGAAATTAGCATTGACGGATATGTTTGTCATCGGACCGACAGGACGTCTCGTCGAGGCGGAGGGGTGCTGGTCTGCATTTCTTAGGATCTGTCTGCACGTGACATTATCCTATCCTGTGACCCAAGTGAACAGTATGAATCGATATGGTTTCGTATTTACGTTGCTGACACTTTGTTATGTAAGGTGGGAGCAGTTTACAGATCTCTCTTATCCGGCTCTGTCAGCTTGACGACTGATTTACGTGTGCACGCCTCACATCCGTTTGTCTTCATTGGCGATCTTAATATGCCGCATGTTGATTGGTCTGACTACACACCAATACAATGTTGTGACTTTCACTCCCGTGGTCTGATCGACTGTATAAATGAATGCTGCCTTTTTCTACTCGTAGACAATCCAACACGCTGTGGAACTTAATCTTCACTGCTTGATGCATGTCTTGCCTCTTCAAATAATCTCGTTACGGATATCAGACAGGACTGTCCTATTGGTAAAAGTGATCACACAGTTATTTTGGGTTGAATACGTGCTGATATATATTCCACCTTAGTCGTTGAACCCGCACTTAATCCATTCAAAACGAATTTTGTTCTAGCAAACCATCTCTTGCAGCAAGTCGTATGGCCTTCTCCGTCTTCATCTACTCTAAAACAACTATGTTGTATCGTCCGCAACACCATCGTGTCAGTATATCGACGATCTACTTCACTGCGCGTAGTTCGTTCCTCCCCAGTGAGTAAGAGATGGCCGGATTCTGAAGTGCGGTCGGCCATAAATGATAGGAACGAGGCATGGTCAATGATCTGCAATGGACATCTCACTTTTGATGATTTCAAAGTAATTCGGAATCGTGAATGCTCTCTTATCCGTAATAAACGGAGATTATTTGAAATGAGTACTATCCAATTAATTCACACCGACCCTTGCCGCTTCTATTCATATGTTCGACGTTCCTTATCGTCTCGATGTCGGCTCTCTGTGTTAACCGATCACAACGATCATACAACGACCGATCAAAAATGTTTTCCGAACATATTTGCTACACACTTTGGTGGTGTTCTCCGATACAGTTGCTGATCAAATGATTTCCTCCGTACAGCACCCTTTTAGTTTCATGTTCACCAAAACGTCATCAAATAGTCAACCCTGAATTTGTAAAATCCTATACAGAACCTAAAATCTACTTACTCGGCGGGGTTAACCGGAATACCGTCTATTTTTCTAAAGAACGTCGCATCCATAATATGCTGCCCTCTTACTAGTATATTCAGTAAATGTTTGGAATATGGCGTCATCCCCAACGATTGACGGAATGTAATTGTAGTCTCAATCTATAAAAAGGAAGACGTATCTAAAATCGAACATTATCACCCGAGTAACTTAATGAGCATCTGCAGTAAGATCATGGAACGTATCATTCCCTCTGGTATGGAACGTCATGTAATAAGCGCAAATATCATGACCACTGCACAACATGGCTTTCGAGCAGATCACTCTACCACAACCAATATTCTGTTGGTTCGTGAAAGATGATTATGATTCAATCGTGGGCACATACTCATGGGCTCAAATTGAACGTTGCTAAGTGTGCTCATACGCATATTAGCCGACGTTTCCCGGATACACAATACTATATTGGAGGATTGATGATCCAGAAAGTCGAAAGGCTCATTGACTTGGGTGTGATGATAACATCCAATCTGAAGGCCACCTCTCACAACGTGACTGTTGCATCCCGAACAATTCGTCAGCTTGGCATGCTACTGCGTGTCTTCCAAAGCGTTTCCGGACCTCTTTTTGTTAGGATATTCAACAGCTACATCCGGTCTATTCTGATATATGCATATCCTACTACAAAACGTGATCGAAGAGTTCTCGAAAAGCCTTTGAGATTGGGATTCCAAACGTGTGCGTGGGCCATTCGCTGTCCCCTATGCAGAGCGTATCCGTAAATTGTGAATACAGACAATCGAGTACATCCATGTGGAGAGCGAATTAACGATGGTTTACAATATATTTTCGTCCAGTGATCATCTATGCACCGATGTTCTATCTGTGCGGACTCGACTTAATCTGAGAGGATATGGACGTTGCTTATCGTGGAACAGCCTCCCAATGGAAATTGTGATGGCCACTAATCGGAAGACTTTTAAGTATCTCCATAAAAACAAGTTAGGACAATATAGACCCTCTCTTAATTTTTCTTTGACTGCCTTTTTTGTCTTTTTTTGTTTTTACTTTCTTTATATTTCCTTCTTTTAAATGTGATGCCCCTGTATGAGCCTGCGCGCTCTTTTGGTGGTCTATAGTAATAATGTACATCCAGCGTGTATTTTAATAATTTTGCCGACGACGCATCTAACTTCATTACAAATAATAATTCCGCTATCTGTGTCATTTCTCGTCTTGAGTAATTCGATTACCTCACTTCCGACTGCACACTCTAAATTGGCTCGACATGTTTGGTCACATTGATCACCAGATGCTCTATTTCACAGTGGAAAATCATCTCGAACTAAACGGTAAACTCACTGACTCACAACACGGTTTCAGACCAAATAGATCAACAATAAGTAATCTTTTGGTTTCTTCCAACGCATGGCAGTCTTCATTAGATGAACGAGTTCAATCTGATATACTTTTGGTAGATTTCTCTCATGCTTTTGATTCAGTTCCGCATGATTGACTCATTCACAAATTGAGGTCACTTAGTGTTTGTCCTATGTATGTCGCCTGGATTGCAAATTACTTAAGTTCACGCTCTTTCAAAGTACGTGTAGGTGCAGATATGTCCACCTCATTCGTTATTCATTCTGGCGTTCCACAGGGTGCTGTTATCTCCCCACTTCTTTTTATTGTCTATATCAATGATCTCCCATCTGTAATTCGTTCTGATGTCGTAATGTATGCTGACGATGTTAAGATATGGCGGCCTATTAGAGACGGAAGGGACATTAAGATCCTTCAAGATGATCTGACATGTCTAGAAAAATGGTCAGCGGAAAATGGTTTGAGGGTTAACCCCTCTAAATGTGCGCATATGTCCATTGGTTCTTCACTAAACTCATCGTATCAGATAGGTTCGATTCAGATAGGCCGAGTGGGTGAATTCAAAGATCTTGGTGTGATGATGACCAGTAGCTTAAAAACTAATGTCCACACTAGATATATTTGTAATCGAGGCTATCGTATTTTATGGATGTTTTTCAAGTCTTTTGATCGGATAACTCCATCAATGTTCAAGCGACTATTTTGCTCTTATATTCTTCCCATCTTCGAATACGGTTTACCTGTAACTTATCCACATACTTTAAGGGAATCCCGTGACATTGAGAACTTGTTACGTAAAGGGTCACGAATGATTCCGAATTTCTCCAATTTGAGATATGCTGAACGTTTGACATCTCTACGTGTCGGCACATTGAAATATCGCAAATCAGCCATTGATTTATCAACTGCAGTCAAAATTGTTTTCGATGGCTTTGGTGGTATCTCTAGCTTATTATCCGTGAATGATAGACGAGAAACTCGTGAGCATGTGTGGAAATTAATAAAGTTAACTACAAGAATTCCTGTTCACCATCGATTTGCAACCAGGGTAATTAACGGGTGGAATGCACTAAAGTGCCTTGATATCTCTAGTAGTATATCTAGTGATGCTATCAAGAAAGCCATCGAAGCCGAAAGAAGGAATTTGCAACTACTATTTAATTGAATTTTTTTGTTGGTGTTTTTTATTTTTATTTTATCATGTTTTGTAAGCGACACGGACTTGTAGCTCATTTGCTTCTATTTGTTATAATAATAGCTCCCTATTGTTATATATACCCCACCACCGCACATCTTTGGCCTACAATTTTCTTAATTGTCGCACGAACCTATGGAACAAATTACATAGTATACTTCCTTTATCACCATTCTGTGTCTTCAAACAAAAACTATCACTTTTACTAAATTGATTTTATTGACAATCCTCTGCCTTCGTTACTCCCGGTTCATTATTACCATAGACCACCAAAAGAGCACGCAGGCTCATACAGGAGCATCACATTTAAAAAAGGAAATATAAAGAAAGTAAAAACAAAAAAGACAGAATAGACAGTCAAAGAAAACTTGAGAGTGCGTCCATATTGCCCTTCAACTTGTTTTTAAGAGATCCTTAAAAGTCAAAGTCCTCTGGTTAGTGGCCATCACAATTTCCATTATAAGGCTGTTTCACATGTGAACCACGCGGCTGCTAAACACTGCAGAGGGATGAAAAGATGTGTATTTCCGCTACATTAAAAATATTTGTCATCCATATTTTCATTTTTGTGGGCCTGTAAATGACACCGATTCATAATTGCCACAAAATAAATTTTTATAAATGTTTTATAAGGCAATCTACGTGTCTCGAATGTCATACAGGGGTTCTCATTTTTATAGACACCTTTTCTTATTTTTATAGACACCTTTTTGCATTTTTATAGACACCTTTTCTCATTTTTATAGACACCTTTTCTTATTTTTATAGACACCTTTTCTCAAAAATAAGAAATATTTTTTAAGCCCTTAATTATGTTTTCCGAAGACGAACAAAGAACAAATGTCAATGAAGAAGGTGAAAGAACTACGTACATACGCAAGACACGTCAGATGATTACGAAGACAATGGTTGAATATTTTAAAGGATTGCTAAGTGGCGAGTTTAAAATGAAACAACTACCTGACTTGCTTAACTTATCTAAGAGCACAGTACATAGAATGTACAAAAGATATCTTACAGGTGAATTTAACGATCTCTCCACATTTAAATCATCAGCAGAAAAGAAAATTATGGCTATAAAGGATTATTATTTCGAAAAGAATATAATAGCACTAGAGATTGCTTCCAATCCTGTAATAAATCTTGCGTCTATAAAAGATAAGCTTGATACTTACAACCCTACTGTATCTTATTCCGTATCAACAGTTTCCAGAATAATTAAAGATAAAATGAATTACACCAGGAAAACACTTACATTGGTACCAATCAATAGAAACAGCAACGAAAATAAAGTTGTAAGGGCTCTTTATGCTACACAACTACAGATTATCAATGACGAACAACTGATTTTCCTCGACGAATCGGGATTTAATCTCCACATGCACCAAAACTTAGGATACTCTCCAAGGAATACTAAGAGTTATATCAGCGTTCCCAATTCAAAAGGTGTAAACGTTTCACTTTTATGTGCAATAACTACAGGAGGTGTCCTTGCATATGAATTGAAAGTAGGAAGTTTCAAATCTTCAGATTTATTATCCTTTATAAATAACAAGCTTCCATCTTTAGATCCCCTTCAAAGAAAGTTTATTGTTATGGATAATGCTTCCATACATAAGACAGCAGAAGTTAGTGAAGCATTTGCCAGAAAAAATTATATACTAAAATTTTTGCCTCCGTATTCTCCTCAGTTGAAACCAATAGAAGAATTTTTTTCATGCTTGAAGGCACATGTAAAGAGAAAAGAAAGGTCTACAACGGTTTCTGGGCTTATAGTCACTGTTGAAGAGACTTTACAAGAAGTGGATTTCATAACTGTTGGTTATTTCCGTGATATGAGAAGATGGATTGTTAAAGCATTGGCAAAGGTAGACTTTATCTGATCAATAAATATGTTTTATTTTTTATTTATATTATGAAATTTGGCCTGTTTTTTTACAAAAGGTGTCTATAAAAATGCAAAAAGGTGTCTATAAAAATGAGAAAAGGTGTCTATAAAAATGTAAAAAGGTGTCTATAAAAATGCAAAAAGGTGTCTATAAAAATGAGAAAAGGTGTCTATAAAAATGCAAAAAGGTGTCTATAAAAATGAGAAAAGGTGTCTATAAAAATGAGAACCCCTGTACTTTTAAAGTATCGCATTGTAAGATGCATAATATTTATTATTATTAAAGTACGCGGAACGAATTAATGAAATCGAAAGATCCGCTTTCTTTCCTATGGTCTTCTCCGCTACCGGTGTAATGGCACCAGAAGCTGATAAGGTAATGCGCTGGATGTCCACAAAAGTTGCTGAGCGAAGAACACTGCCTTACAGTGATTGCATCGCGCCCAATTTCTGTACTCTGTTTCTTCGAATAGTTAAAGAATGACCGCGAAGAACATTTGAACCACGTAGTTGAACCCTACTCCGAAGAGGGTGATGAGGACGTTGGAATAAATTCCAAACAAGGCACATATCCATGTACCGACGGGTCCATGTGACAGTCTCAAGTCCTAATGATCTCAGTCTGTCTTCATAAGGCAGCGACGCTAACGTTGGTGCTAGTTTTGTTGCCCTGCGAAGTACCCTCTCTGATTTCTTATGTTCATGCACAGTACGTGGGTATACAACCGGAGCTGCATATAAAAGTCTACTTAATACATGTGCTAAAATCAGAGGCCGAAGAGCAGTCGGATTAACGCGAACAAACGCGCGTCGAATCATACCTATCATTTTATTGGAGTTGGCACAAGCTTGATCAGTGTGCTTTTTAGTTGATAAATTAGAGGTAACCCATATTCCTAAATCTTTGTAACTATCGACACTTTCCACAATACAGTCCTTATATGTGTAACAAGCTGATGTTAGTTGCTTGCGAGCATTACTAATAATACGCATGTGTTTGCATTTCGAAACATTTATCACAAGCTTGTTAGACGCCGCCCACAACTCCACATTATCTATGTCAGTTTGCAAATTATCAACATCCTCACATGAATGAATGGGCCGCCATATTTTTAAGTCATCTGCATACAAACATGATCGAGAGCGAATGCACCCAGGCAAATCGTTAACATAAATGCTGAATAAAAGCGGACCCAAAACTGAACCTTGAGGTACTCCAATACGACATTATCTAGACACAGACAATGACCAATCGACAAGTACTCGAAAGCAACGATCACGAAGAAATTCTCTAATCCAATCAACTATTATGTTTGGGAGTCCAGTATTGACAAGTTTCTGAAGAAGTAGACCATGATCTACTCTATCAAAAGCTTTAGAAAAGTCGAAGAATATAATGTCTGTATCGGTATAATGTGTCTTATTCGCTGTCCAATCAAGATGATCATCAAGCAAATTTGAAACAGTTGAATAACCCTCCCGAAATCCGTGCTGATTAGGGACTAAAATTTTTCCTACACGAAAAAACTCAACCATGTAGCGATGCACAAACCTCTCCAACACTCTACAGCAAATACAGGTAATGCTCACCGGCCTATAATTCTCGACGGAAGAGCGATCTCCCTTCTTGAAGTAGGGAAGAACAATTGACTGCTTCCACACATTAGGAAGAGATCTTTCTAAGATTGACTAGCGAAAAATTGCACAGAGAGGAACGCAAATTGAGCCTGCTAATCTGCGCAGATAAACAGAAGGTAGTAAGTCACAACCTCTTGAATTATTTGCTTTTAGACGGCGTAATTCGGAATAGACTTTAGCTGGCGTTATCAAATTGTCAAGGTCCAACTCAAGACACGTGTCAGAGTAAGTGTTCAGCACACTAGATTCCATACAAAAAGTTTCATGTTTATTTGCGGGTTCTACTGAAGTGCAATAGTGTGCCGCAAACTCTTCAGCTAGGTCATTCGCAGAAATGTCATAGAAGTAGTGACAAATCGAAGAATCAAGAGCTCCCCTACTTGATAGGTACTGAAAAAGGACCTTTAAATCGTATTTACATTTGTTAGCTAATGCATTCTCAAATGCACACCGCTTCTTTCTCTTCAATGAATTGAATAAATTTCTTGTCTGTTTAAAAACATCATAACTACACTCCCCAACTTTGTAGCGATTGAAGATCAAATTACGAGTCCTCAATGCTGAACGTAACTCAGAATCGAACCAGGGAGAATCTTTTCGACGTGTCCTGCTTCTAAGTGGAGAGAATAAAATAAGCAGCGACTCTAAGGTTCTCTGAAAGTAATTCCACGCGCCGTGTACTCCAACAACAGCGGGATCTGGCCAGGAAGCTGTTGAAAGTATTGACTTAATTGCATCTGTGTTGGTTTTGAAAGCATTAATCACTTGATTTTCACGCGGACCTCGAGTTTCTTCTTGAAACCTTAACCTAATGATCACTACGCAATGATCAGACATACCGATAGGGGCATCATAACGGATAGCGTTAATAATCTCACTGTTCAAAGATAAACATACATCTAATAGAGATCTACTGTCACTAGCAAAACGAATGTAATTTTGGACATGCTGAGTTAAACCACAATAGATGATACACTCCAGAAGGTCATAGGAAGCATGGTCACAAGTAGGAAAAGCCGTATACGAATTCCAATCAACCGAAGGCATATTCAAGTCACCAAGTATTAAAACATTGGAGGTACATTAGAATAAAGTTCTACTTCCCCAATCAGTTTATCTGTGGCGGCCAAGGGTGAACGATATACTACCCCCAGAACAAGCGGAGCGGTATGCATGAATTTTACCCGACACCACAAACTTTCGACTTTATTAGAAGAAGAAGTGCTAAGAATAGTTACTTTCACATCGTTGCTCACATAAAGAATAACACCTCCACCTCTTCCACTTTTACGATCACTGCGGAAAACCAGATAACCAGGGATGGAGACTTCATTATCAACAATATCACCATATAGCCATGATTCTGTGATAGCAAGTAATTTAGGACGAATTAACTGAACTCTATATCTCAGTTCATCTATCTTCGATATAAGACTGCGAACATTACCATGGAGTATTTCACAATGCCCCAACATACCTCTGGGAGTATTCCTATCACCCCTTACACATCCTAATAACCCGGACGCTAAACCATTTAGACTCTGATAGGCAGAGTAGACGAGCCCGTTTCGATTACAGAATGCACGCGAGGCGACATGACTAGTGGGCTCCAACTCAGCCGGGTGCGTCGCTTCACAATCTGAAAATTTTTCACATAAAGATTGGTTTCTCCTTTAGCAACACGAGATGCTAGTTCCTCTTTAACCTTCGATAATTTTTTTCGTTCTGATACATCAAGATCTTTCAGCAGTCGAATATTAGACCCTTTGAGACGGAACGAGTTTCGCAACATTAAGGTAGCATGAAGTTGGTTATGGAAGACAGCTTTGAGTAGTCGGGGTTTATTATTTAAAACATTACGCTTACCTAGGCGGAAAAGAGCGACAAGTTTAACTTTTTGGACTGTCTCAATGTCACAGGAGCCAAGTACATGTGCCAGAATAGACCTCAAACTCTGAATGTCGTCATTCAGTCGTGCTTGCGCATTCTCGAATATAGACTCGGGCACATTAGCTAGAATAACTGAGCATCCTCTATTATATATACGCTTATTTGAGATCACCCTATCGAGACCATCACAGGACACAGCAGATTGTGTATCTGTACATGCACGTAAGCTGGGTATTTGAGTATCCGTTTTAACAATATTCCGCAAGCTAGATAAGTCTGTCTGGGTATGTGAATCATGAGAATCTAAAGAACTTGATGGTGACATCAAGGTGACGTGTGCGTTGCCCGAGGAAACGCACTGACCATCTTTGACATGAGCGCCAGTTGTTCGAGTTCGGTTGTCAATATGTAAAGCAATATCGGGAGAAGGACGATCAACGACAACGCATGTAGTCATATCGTTCGTAGTATGTGATACTTTAGGGACTGTATTTTCAGCAATTTGTTGCAATTTGCGATCGTTTGTATTCTCATCAAGGGGAATAACAAGATTTGCGGACGTTTGTATTCTCATCAAGGGGAATAATATTGTTCATCTACCTGATCTCTTGTGTTGTTAATAGATTTTAAACCGTAGATAACATCAACATTCAGGTGGGAAAATGGATATTAGAAATATAATAATATATAATTATTTATTATAATTATTATATAATAATTGGTGCGATAGGCGACTGTCTAGAATCAGTCGCCTATCGCACCGGGCGGTGAGGATGTGGAACTTACTTCCGGAGGATATGGTCGATATTCAGAGTAGACAGCAGTTCATGCGAAGGATTGAGCGATGGCTGTGCGAGACAAACTCACAGTCTATACCGGATCGTTATCCTTGGGAGGAATGTTGAATTTTTTTCTTTTCAATTTTTTTTTCTTTTTTTTCATGTGATCAGACAAAACAGCTCTACGGCTACAGTCTTGTAATTGAATAAATAAATAATATAATAATTTATATTATATAATAATATATAATATAAAAGTGGATATTAGAAATATTCATTTGCAGGAAACACAAATAATATATTTAATACGGACCCTAGTAAAGCTGTGATTTTTTGAAATAATTTCAAGTGAGCGAGACGTTACAAATTGTAAAATTCAAACATCGGTCTGAGCACATAATAACATAAGAGTTTAGGATATTAGGTAGGTCGTTTTTATGTACATCACTTAATAAGGGCAATGACGCTAAGAGTTGTAGGCATATAAATAATATTTCCGTAAAGTGTCGAACATGACAGAAAAATGCATCATTAACTGATATTTAGGCCAGTGCTATATTGAAATAGAGGGTGGAATCTGATAACATCGCAGTACTTCTAGATGACCTATAATCTTTGAACGAATGGATCGACTGTAATAACATGTATCTTACTTTTATAACAGATATCTTACATGCTTTACGTTGTTATCAGTCTCAAGGAAAACGCTAACCTGGCCAAGAATTAATTTTTTAGCGCCTAACGAATTACGGGTGTGATACTGATTGAACAGTAATTAAGTAACTGTGAGGCGTATTATGTATAGATCTATGTGTGTGGTAAGTTGTTTAGCTTCAATTAATTTATGAAAATATACACCAAAGAAATGTATATTATGGAAACTAATGAAAATAGTTGGATAGAAATGTAATATTTTAAAGAATTTATTTAGAGTCGATTATCGATACCCATGTTTATTTAAATACTTGAATCTTAAAAATGTATTGATATAACACCAGTTATAAGAAATTTGAATTATCACTAAACCATCTAAGCAAATTAGATCTTCTGATCGCTATGTTGAGTATTCAGTGATGGAAATTCCTGCATCCAAGATGCGATGTTTTAACCATGACTATGTAAAGACAAGTATATCAAATGAGGTGTGGTTACTCAATTCGAGAATCTTAATAAAACCTAAAACATTAAATTAAAGAATATGGGGCGATGCTGTGAAATGTTGCCAGTTATTATTAAATACAACAGCAGCAAAAGAGCGTAGAGCTCGTACAGGCTGGTACAGGGTAAAAAACAAATATCAATGAAAATCCGATTGTTCTAAGTTAGTACATTCTTCAGACTTCTCTTAAAGGACAAAATACTGGAGGCCGAAACCACTTGACTTGGTAGCTTATTCCAGCTTTTCCACGTTCGGTTGACAATTGTGTTAAATCTTCTTCGTGGACGAATGTGGGTCTTTAACGTGAGGTGATGTCCCCTCAATCTGTTTGAATTTCGAAGTTCGAACAGTTTACGACAAACATGTTCCCTCTGCCATTTTTGAACATTTAGCGTTGTCCACACAAACATTAAATCAGATGACTTTAAAGATTTCTTCATTGTGGTCACACCAAGTGCGTAGAGTCGAAAAATGAATGAGAGCTTGCGTTGGGTGGGTACAAGATGTGTGGCCTTGCCACACCAGTTAAAGTACATGTTATCAGTTAAAGTACATGGCATCAGTTAAAGTCCGTCATCAGTTAAAGTACATGTGGTCTTGCCACACGGTTAAGTACATGTTATTCTTACCAACATATACTGCTGCAATGTTGTTGCGCGCAGTGGGATTGTAGTTCCTCAATTTTCACTGTATTAAATGAAAACGGATTCCACCATTAGTCAGTCTACTGCGAAGTTCGTTATTGACTAGTTTCATTCAAATTATGTTCTCAATTGATATATCTCCATGACACAGTTCGAAACGTTTATATCAATACCGCAAAGGTAATACATTTTGGGCGTTTCAAAAATAATTTTAAGTAAAAGTGATTTATTATTTGGTCTTATTTGTCCTAATATGTAACCGTAGACAATCGTGAATTGCTTCAATTTAGTGTGAGACCATACATGTAGTAGTTGATAGAAGATTTGTACGACTTTCATATCATGCTGTACATGTATGGGGTCATTGTTAGCTAATGATTCTTCTTGATGAGTCGGGAAAAGAGTTTTTCACAATTTCAAAACATAATAACTGACTCACGAATGGAAATATTCAATACTTTAATTTTCAATAAAATTCAATAAATTTTAATTTAATATTCAATACTTCCATTTGCCCTAAAATATAAATAATAAATACTAAATCCACAATCTTCTTCCATTTCAAATGTATATTATTATAGGAACGAAGAAGAAAATATCCTTTATTTGATTAAAATTCTATATTTCGATAGCTCCTGCAATCATCATCAGGATTACAAAAAAATGTTTCTAGAAACATTTTTTTGTAATCCTGATGATGATTGCAGGAGCTATCGAAATATAGAATTTTAATCAAATAAAGGATATTTTCTTCTTCGTTCCTATAATAATATACATAAAATATAAATATTTATTTTATTGAATTTTCGACAAAACACTTATATCATCTTCAGAAAAATAAAATGCTAATATAAAATGCACTAAAGCACAGCAAACAATTTAAAATATTATTATTAAATACAAGGCGTTAGCTGAGAAGCTGCTTTGCCTGATCAAAAAAAAACAGAAAGTTTACAAATTAATATAAATCCGTGAAAATGCAAGTGCAGATTCTCCATCTATGCTAGGCACAGTCGCTTAAATTGCCTAATCTAAGAAGTAGCGACGACTTCCTCAGACAACACATTCTACAAGCTAAGCGCGCGTGTGGCAGTTAAAAGTTAGCGGGCAATTGAGAATGGTGCCTCTTATACAGCTTTTCTAGTGACCGCATAATGTCCTACTTCTCAATCCAATGATTAATAATAATACAATAATTTATTTAACGTGGCAAATGCGTGCAAAATGCACGCTTAAATGACCACTAACAAACAAAAAAAGAACATCAAAGGTCACAGGTAATTAGTTAATTGTTGAAATAAAATTGGATTTGGTGTTTGAAGTACGGCATATATGTTGATTGGCGGATATGAATAGGCAGTTGATTCCACAAGAGAGGAGCAGCCACAACGAAGGAGCGGAAGCCAAAAGAGGTAGAGTAGATTGGGACATGTAAAAGAAGGGAATTACGGGAACGCAGAGCACAATACACAGTACGAGAATTGTCGAGAAAAGGAAGGTTGAGAAATGAAGGGGTATGAGAAGTTATAAGGCGAAAAGCAATGATAATAAGACGAATTTGAACACGACAATAAATAGTAGGCCAATCAAGAGAAACAAGATAGTAAGATGTATGATCAAAACGACGAAGACGGAGGCGAACTCGGACGGCAGCGTTGATGATGCGTTGTAAAGGAAGAAGAGTGGATTTAGGTGAGTTGGAAAATAGACTAAGACAGTAATCAAGTCTTGAGAAAAGAAGAGAAGATATGAGAGTCATACAAGAAGGGAAATCGATCAATCTACGAACTTGACGGAGGTTGCGGAGTATCAAGGTAGATGAGCGTACTTTATCACTAACGAAAGGTTTAAGTGAAAGTCGGTTGTCGAAATGGAAGCCTAGGAAAACGAGATTATCAACGATAGGAAGAATTGTAGAATTTAGTGATACGGAAGGAGGTTCTACGCCGAAGCCTTAAGGAAGGATCCACATAATTTTAGATTTATCAGGATTCAGAGAAAGGTGAAGGGAAGAAAGATGATTGGAAATTGAGACAAGACAGCTGGAAACAGAAACACCAAGATCATGAATACGATAAGCAGGTGCGTGAACATAGATGAGAATGTCATCAGCATATTGCATAACATGAAAGTTAAATTTATGAAAAATCGAAGACAAGTCACCGAGAAGAAGAGAGAAAAGCATAGGGCCTAATACGGAGCCTTGTGGAACACCGGTCGGGATGGATGAAGGATGGGAGAGAGAAGAGTTAGAATAGACGCGAAATGTACGGTTTGATAGATATGAAGAAAACCATGATACAGTGGGTAAAGAGAAGCCATAATCATGACGAAGGCGATGTAGAAGAATCGAGTGATCGACGATGTCAAAAGCATACGATAGATCAAGAGAAACTATGACACTACATAATTTATGATCGCGCGAGATGAGTAAGTCATTATAAACTTTAAGACAGGCAATTTCAGTAGAGTGATTAGAGCGAAAAGCGGCTTGGAAGGGAGGAAATAAGTTAGAGGAAAAGAGATATTTATTAACTTGCTTAAGAACGAGACGCTCAAGGAGTTTAGAGAGAGTTGGGAGAAGTGAAATAGGACGGTACGAAGATGGTAGTGAAGAGTCGAGAGATTGCTTTTTGATGAGAGGACGAACAGTGGCGCATTTCCAGATGGAAGGAAATGTACGGCTACGGATGGACGAGTTGAACAATGTGGTTAGGAAGGGTGAGATAGAGGAGCAGATATTTTTAAGCAAGTGAGTTGGAATTGGGTCAGAAGGAGAGGTTTTATTAGGTAATGACAGCAGAACCGAAGAAACTTCATCAGACGAAACGGGAAGAAGGTGGAATAGTTCTGGGAGGGAAGTATTTAAAGAGAAGAGTGGGTACAAGGGGGCTACGGGTAGTAGGGAAAGTAAATTAGATAGCTTAGTTTGTAGATAAGAAGAAAATTCATCAGGATTTATATTATAAGAAGTAGATGATCGTGAAAGAATTGAGTTTAAGATTTTCCAATGAGATTTAGAGTTGGAAGATCACTCGAGTTGATTTCGCCAAAAGATAGTACGTTTAGTACGTATAAGAATAAGATGTGAACGGCGTAGAGAAAAGTAGGAATCACGGAGATTTTGAGGGAGTGAGTTGGGAGAACGTTTAAGAAAGCGATTATACACACGAAAAGAGTGACGGAGTCGACGCTTAGAAAGACTACAGTCAGAATCGAACCAGGGAGCATGGCGCAAGCGCTGAGAGCGTCGGAGTCGACTAGGCAGAAGTTTATTGATGATAGACATAAGTTCAGAATCAAACAGAATGCAGAGATCATCGGGAGAGAGATAGTTAAGAGGAAGTGAAAAGAGTGAAGAATTGAGTAAGGCTGTGCAGAGAATAGGGATATCGAGAAGCTTCCAGGGTCGACTTTGTGTAGATAAAGGTAAAGGCGGAGAAGGAGGATGGAGATGAGTAAGAGTAAGAGTGACAAGGAAATAATCGGACAAACCAGGATCAGTAATTGACAAGGAAGTATAGTCATTGAAGCAGTTAGGAACAGCAATGATGTCGAGAGCACCGCCGAGAATATGAGTTGGGCTTGTTGAAAGTAATTTATAGTTAAAATCAGAAAAAATATTAGTTAAAGTGATAGAGTCAGAATCAGCCAGGCGATCAAGACGAATGTTAAAGTCACCGAGAACAAAAGAAGGAGTATAAGACAATGAACAGTGAGACATAAGATCTGCAAGGTCGTTAAAGAAGATACGTGATGGGGCGACTGAACGTGGACGGTATACAATCACAAGTTCCAGAGGGAAATGAGTTGATAATCTGCATATGAGTAATTCGAACGAGGTGTAACGGATGTTAACGTTAATTTTACGTAAAGACATTGGGTGACGAGCAATGGCAACTATACCGCCATGGTTAAAAGCAGTAGATGTATGAGAGGCAATTGGACGAGCTGATTCAACTAAAGAACAACCAGAGCGACATAGACGACGAATAGCAAGATTGTCCGAGTCACAATGCCAGGATTCGGTAGAGCAGAGAATATCGATAGATAATTTATCGAAGATATCAAGGAGCATATCAGCTTTATGAAGAATAGTGCGAGTGTTGAATAGACTAAGACGAAAAGTATGCTTAGGAGCGAGATCGACTAGCGAAGAAGACAAGGGGGAGAGATGGGACGCCATCGAATTTTTGGCCTTGTGTACAACTTGAAAATTTCCATTAATTTGACGTATAGATAAGGATGACTCGCCGTTTGTTTCACGTCGATGTTTTTCAATGCGAGCTAAATTGAGCTGGGCAATATCAGAAGGGGAGCGGTCAGGAAAGATACGACTAGTAGACGAAGTGGTAAGAAGTTTAAAACGTTGGGAAAGTACCAAGGATGCATGTGAACTATGTCGGAAAACGATTTTTAGGAGTGGAGGACTGAGATGATTGGATTTAGTGGATTTGTTTAAACGGATCAAAGATACAGGAGCGATATTATTGAAGAGGGATGGATTATTATCAGGAAGAATGGTTGCTAGGATAGACCTGAAAGCAGATACATCATCATCGAGGCGACATTGAGGAGAAGCAGATTCGGAAACCTTTAAATTAGATATGATAATGCATCGATCGCGCGAAGGAAAACGATTACGTAGTGGTGGACGGACAGACCTGGTAATAGTAGAGGAAGAAGGGCAGATAAACGTGGGAATGACAAGGGTGCTAAGTGAAGATTTAAGATAGTTTGGAGCATGTGTGACAGGAGTGGAGTGTTGAATCGGTTGATCGGAGATGTTACTGGAGATGATTTTGACGGAAGGATGTAAATTATTGATAGGTGATACGGTTGGAGCATGTGTGACAGAAGTGGATTGTTGAATAGGTTGAACGGAGATGTTACTGGAGATAATTTTGACAGAAGGATGTAAATTATTGAGAAGTGATACGGTAGAGGTAGAGTAAGGAGTACGTGAAGAGAAGAAAGAAGTATGAGATGTATTTAGATGTGGGGATGAATAGGAAAAATGAGGTACGAGATGAAGGCCTTTACTGTTTGCATTGTTAGGAAGATGAAGATTAAGGGAAGTTTTATTCGTAGTTAAAGGAGGAGTGTGTGCGGGAGAAGTTTCAAGAACGGGTTTCATAGTTGACAAAGGAGTTAGTAAGCAAACGGATGACGACGATAGATTGGAAGATATGTTGTCGTTTGTTGATGTTCCATGTATAACAGCGGTCTGAGTCGACTGAGAGATATCAAGTTTATTTATTGAGCACAAATCTGTTTTGTTAGCGTTCAGAACTTCTCCACCGTTTGAGTGGTCATTCTTCATTAGCTTACCTACAAGGGCAGCACAACAGAAGCCGCAGAGGAAATTCCGATTTAAAACGTTGTCCTCGTCAGTGAAAGGAATGGCAACGTGAGTCCAAACATTGCAGTTCTTGTTGTCGCATCCAATTTGCTTTTCGATGTAAGCTTCCTTGACGGACTTGAGTTGCTGGCCGACATTTTTAGTTAGTTTTCTTTTTGCCATAATAAAATGTTAATTAGTTAGTTAAAATCAAGAATGTTAAAACTATGTTAGTCTGCAAGTCGTTAGTTGTAAGTAGCGAGCGGATGTCGTCGATGGTTGTCGATGGTTGTCGATAATTGTCAAGCGGATGGTTGTCGATGGTTGTCGTTAGTTGTCGTCGAAGGTTGTCGTTGGTTGTCGTCGAAGATTGTAGTTTGATTGTTTTACAATTGTAAGAACTTTAATAACCAATACTTTTTTTTTCAAAAAGTTCTCTCAAAGAATGTACTTATATTATAGTGGGAGAAACCATCAAGTTTGTTTACAGTCGCCCAAAGGCAGGACAAGTGTAGTAAAACACATCTGTCACGAATCGAACTTGTTTCTAGCTCACGCAGCCGCATGCCGTAGGACGTTCCAGCCCCAAAACATATCCTTTAACCTATCTTCAATACCTACTCACAATCGAGCAATTCTTGTCTAGTGGTAGAAAAGCATGCAGGGATGCAATACTCTAGATGAGGGAGGACTAGTGAAGGAAAAAAGATACTAAGCATTGGAGGTGACAGTCTGAGAAATGTATTTCCGATGTAGTACAATGCCCTAGTTGCTTTCATCCTTGTGCACTCACTATTCAATCATGTCTTAATATAGCGATGAATTATTACACCTAAGTCTTTATGATGGTCAACTTCATTTAATAACGCACTACCAATGCGATACTGGCACGACGAGGTAGTCTTCTCCATTCTCATCAAAACACATTTATCTACGTTTAACATGAGTCCATTGGCTTCACACCATTCAGTAAGGCAGTCCAGGTCGTCCTGTAGTAACTGACAATCGGTAGGAGTACGAACAACAGTCCAAATTTTTAAATCATCAGCATTAGCTAAAACAGGATTCTTTAAACGCAGGAGCAGGTCATTAAGAAATACGACAAAAATAAGTGATCCAATAACATATCCTTGAGCTACACCAGAAAGCACCCTAGAGCTCTTCAAAAGAACACCACCAACTCTTACTTAGAATGACCCCAAAGATAAAGAATTTTTAATCCACTGAATGGTCTGAAAATGGAAACCATAGTGAGCAAGCAATGAGATAATACCGTCATGAGGGGCACGGTCAAACACGTTAGAAAAGTCCAAAAAAACTGCGTCGATAACATAGCCAGAACTCAAGACCTCTATCCATCTTTCACAAGCTGTTATTAAATTGATTAAACAATAACGACCCGGCATAAATCCCTATTGTGAGTCCGATAGAATACTGTTTCCTTAAGATAAAGTCGAATCTGCTTCGAAACTAGTTTTTCGAGAATTTTAGAAAGCACACAAGTAAGGCTAATAGGGTGAAAGTCTGACGAACTAACTAATGGATGATTCTTGGGTATCGGGACTACAATGTCACCTTCCAAATGTAAGGAATCCGGGATCGTTTGAGGCTGTGTCGAAAAATAGAACTTAGATGCTGACAGAGACAACAATCTAAATCACAAACCAGATAAGATGCAATGTCATCAGGGGCCGGAGAGCCAAATCGCCTCAGCACCAATAATTCACTGTAAATATCATCTACTTCAATATCTATCGCGTAGTCGCGGATATGAACAACAATCTACTTCCAGACAATCTGATTGAAATCTACCGTAGAGTTACATAGAACTGCGAAGATCTTTGCTAGATGATTAGCAATCTTGGGTTCCCCTGTCAGAACTCCATCCAACAAGTGAATGAAGTTAATTCCCGTTTTAATGTTTCGGGAACTACGAATGTAGGACCAGAATCTCTTTGGATTATGAGAAATACACATTGCAATGTTGTTCTCGAATGATTTTTTTTAATTTTAGCCTGTTACAAAGATTCCGGGAAGCAGTTACTCAAACGAAGATACGCATCTGTTCTAGACCTATGTCATAATCTGTTTCGAACTTTTAGGGCTGAACGGACCTGATAGTCGAATCAAGAAGGGCGCGAGATACCCGATTCATGTCGCTGCAATAAAGCGAAGGCATTGAATGTTCGCAATAAGCGGGCTGGCAAGTGTTCATAACTTTCTAGAACAGAAGTGTTATACGTGGTAATTCCGGTAAACAAATGGCATTGGAAGTTGCTCAATCTCAACTTTAGCCTAATTTTTTTCATGATCTGAGTGAAGGGTGATTGCATATCGTCGTGGTAAGGTACATACCATGACAGTAAACAGTGATCATTGTTGACTACTGATGGATTATAGCAGATGTTGGAAATATCACCAATAACTCTTGTAAAAACTAAATCAAGAATATACAGACATATCATGCAAATTTTAATTTATACAACCTCTCAAGTAAGAGCGTGATGAAAATATGGCCGCCGATGTGTTCAAGTTTATCCGTCCTTGCTTCAATACATATTTTCAAAAACGGAAAATAATTATTACAATTTGTTTAAAGGACTTGAACCAACACAGTTAGTACAAAATGAACCTGTGTATACAGTCCGATCCGCTATTAAACTTACGATGGTAGAGAGAGCCAAGATATAAATAAATAAAGATTTTGTTAATAAAACAAATATGATAGTATACAAGTTTTTATGTATCAATATAGATAATAAATTCAAGTGAT
This sequence comes from Pomphorhynchus laevis, assembly GCA_012934845.2. NCBI lineage: Eukaryota > Metazoa > Acanthocephala > Palaeacanthocephala > Echinorhynchida > Pomphorhynchidae > Pomphorhynchus > Pomphorhynchus laevis. The sequence goes on along the minus strand of WNNJ02001591.1, from coordinate 70,653 downwards.
GCACATTTTGTAGCAATTTTTTGTAAGCAGCCTTCAACGTGCATGCTCACATTTAAAAAAATAGTTTTGTTTTTGCCCAAATTTACTGCAATTTTAAAAATCCGAAATCATTTTATTTTTCGTAAAACTCAAAAAATTACTTCTAAAGAATGCCTACTATACATCCTACAATAATCAAATTCTTCAACTTTTAGCTTCTTATTCATTCGTTAATTGATGTTTTTTATGTCCGTCATTTTAGCAAATAAAATAGGAACCTACAATTTTCATTTTACTCCTCAAATTTGGCAAGATCGAAGGAAATTAAAAAATGTACTGAAATAAAAGTTATGCTTCAAGCATATGATGTTCCTAACTTCATATTACAAGTTGATGGTTTAACATCGATTTGTGATCGTGAAATTTATCTATTAACCCACTTACGCTTTCCGTTTAGAACTGTATTTATATAACGACATTAAAAATAATTTTTCGAACTATATTTCCAGAGCAGATCATTAATCTGTGAAATGTAAGGATGTTATACTGCACCATTCTTTAATCCTAGACATGTGTCTACAAACTAATGTCCGAATATCGTCACGAACCAATTGCAACACGATCTAGCCACTGACAGCATCCTGTGCGCCGACGATAGTACTCAGTGGATCTTCAGGGCGCAGGCACTTTGCACTAATGCTTCAATATGCTGTAATACTTGGATGGTCTATAAAATACTTGGATGGTTGACTATAGTACTGAGTAATCGTCCAAGCAAGATGATATTAGTTGTTAGATCGTGTAACAACTTGTTCGTGACGATTGTTGTACACAAGTGTGCAGACACGTTTAGGATTAAAGCACAGAGCAGTATAACATTCTTACATTCCACAGATTTTGTTATTTTTTCATTAAATTTTGATTTATACTTCATAAAGCAAATAAGCAGTAATGTACACTCGATGATAGTTTCGAATTATGCAAAATAACTCTTTTTGTCTGTATGAATAATTAATTGAAGATATCGATAACCACAGGCTCAGTGTCGCATGTCTTAATTATTGCTACGACTTCTAAAAATTACTTAAATATTAAGTCAGTGTTCGTATCCTTCTTAACATTTGGCTCAAATAAATCCGCTCGCGAGTAATGCTTGAAAGCATTTAGACAATATTGCAATCATTTATTCAATGCATTGTTCATAGTTTTGTGAAAATATTAAGCCAGTACAAATGTATCATCAATACAGTTAAAAATTCCCAATATGACGTTGTACAATTGATTTGCTGAATGAGCATCTTGGTGAGTGTCATAATACATAATATATAAAACAATGCAAATGAGTTAAAAAATATATCTGTATATACATGTTGAATTTTTAATTATTGAAAGAAAAACCAGCAATTTATTTGATATTGTAATTTCGAATTTTCGTCTGCAGCTGCTGACATGTCTGGAAAATAAAATTCAATTCACTGAACTAACAGAAAGCTGGCTAAATGTTTGTTCATCTGTTCAAGTTTCTCTTGATTTAGTGGCTTCAATTTAATTTTCCCGACCGTGATTTTAATTTCATTTTATATTCGTTATTAATTTTTGTTCAATAAAATAGTCTTATTGAAAACTATGACGGGCATTTTAAACTTTACATTAAAAATATGTATTCGATTTGATTCAAATTCTTAAATAATTCTTAAAAAAAAGATTTACTTTAACGTAGCAAATGCGTGCCAGCGCACGCTTACATGACCACAACAAAACAAAAATGTAAATCAGGTGTCGAGAAGGTGTAACGGAGGAGGTGTTTGAATGTGATAAAGGAGGGAGCGCGGCGGACGTCGAGAGGGAGTTGATTCCAGGCGAGTGAGGCGGCGACGAGGAAGGATCGGAGATCGTAGTTGTTGGATTAATTTGGAACGTGTAGTAAGAGGGAATAACGGGAACGCGGCGATAGCGAGGTGGGGCGAGTGTCGTCTTAGAAAGGAAGGTTGATGAACGATGGGGATCCGACAGCGATGAGTCGAAAAGTTACTAGGAGAAGGGAGTTTGAAGTTTAATTATCTGAAGATGCTAACGGAAGCTAGCGAAATATCAAATAAAAATTTTCCTCTTTTCTTTGATTCAACTCCAATAATTCTTTATCAATAATGGATCGTTATTAATTATTTATAAGCATTGAAATTTGCTCATTGAAAATAGCTGGAGTGGTTGTGACCTTAAATAACACAACGGTTAAATAGGTAAGGCTGATTCGTAAAATAAGTCTAACAATTTGATATTTGTCTGGGTACTTTTAAAACCCAAATGACTGGGGATATTTAAATGCTTCAATTTAAATTTAATGACAGTTATTTTGCCTTTTAATTAATGATAAATAAAATCAATCAAACACTTTTTTATTACTCTATCTTATTTTATTTAAGCACAGTGAATGTAAATAAGTGATGACGAGGAATATTATCTTGCAGAAACTAGGTGAGTGAGAAAATGAATTTAAAAAGTTAAAATGTAACGTAAAATCAATTGAGTTGAAAATTTTGTGGTCCTAATACTTAATTGGTGCAAATAATGTATTATTTAAATCGTGTGACCACACAATTGGCGACAGATTATTAAAGACTGAACATTTTTGCAATTCATAATGATTGATAAAAATTTACATTAATCAGTGAAGTCAATTAAGTGAACTCAATGCAACATAAATACATTAGCGTCACTTAAGTGAGAAATATTTTCGCCGGCAAAAGTTATTCAATCTTGATGGATATAACAGAATTATTATTGATTTTATAATAGGCATTTGTGTTGCATTATCGAATGATATATTTAATGTGTTCTTATATTGTATAAGGCGTTTCAACATTGAGAGAAAATAAATTAAAGATTATTACTCACAAATGTTCGACTATTGCACTAGTTTTTTGATTGTTATGCTTTATGTTGCATATTTAATTAGATTGTTCAATTTGAACATTAAGATTGAGATTTCAATCTACAACCAGCTTTATTGTTCATTCAAGCGTGAAATTAGGTATAAAAGAAGCATAATAAACAATTCTAGAGGCAAGAACAAAGTGTACATTAAGACATTATATTTTACTTTTCAAAATGTATTGATAATCTATTAATTTTTTTGATCAATGGCATTTGTATTGAATTATTTTGCTGCCCGAATAACTAATTCAAAATTACTACAAGCCACAAAAATACCAAAAGAGTTAAATGATCATAATCAAAAACTAAAGTCATAAAATGCTTAAATATATGGATAAAATATTATCCATATATTATCCATATATAAATATATAAATATTATAAATATTATCCATATATATAAATATATCATAAATTCATATATATATAAATTATCCACATATATAAATATTATCCATATATAAATATATGGATAAAATTGAATTAATAGAATCCTTAAATATTTTGATAAATCAAAATTTATTTAAAAGTAGGGACATCTATATTTAGACAAGTAAAAGGTGTTCCAATGGGTGGTAATAGTAGCCCAATTATAGCTGACTTGTTTTTAAGCTTTATAGAATATGAATTTGTTCATAACTGTGTAAAAACTAAATCTAAACAATATAAATATATGAAATATATGTTTCGATACATTGATGATATATGTGTATTTAATTCTAATAATTTTTATTCAATTAGTGAGCACATTTATCCAGAAAGCCTTATTCTTAACAAAACCAATATTAATGATAAAGAAGGTGTATATCTAGATATGAACATTAAATTAACATTAACTAAAACTACTATTAATTTATATCGTAAAGATGACATATTTAAATTTACAAGAAACATATTTTTGCATGAGCATTCATGCATACCATATAATATAAAATATAATACATTAAATAATGAAATTTTAAGAATTGCAACAATATGTAATGATATTGGCTTTCTTCAAAATCATTTAAATAATTTAATAGATACATATTTTAAACTAGGTTACTATAAAAATAACATCAAGCAGAAAATAGTAAAATATATAAATCAACACAATAATATAACGAGGAAATTTAAACTCTTAAGTGGCAAATTTTCATGGATGGATAATAAATAATATACTTTGCATTAGAATAAGATACTAGATAGTTATTTCAGAGGAAATACATCTTTAGCATTTATTTGGCCCCGCTGCTATGTTGGGTAGAGGAGTTAGGGGCCGAAACCTGATAGCATAGCAGTTCCTCCTGATGACCTCTAATTCTTATTCTGATACAACGTCTGTTATTTATTAGTCAATTCATAAAAATGACGTTTATTTTAAATTTTATTTTTTATTTTTTATTTTTATTTTTATTTTTTAACTTGATTTAAATTATAGAAAATCTAAAAACAATTATTAATTTTATTATTTAATTATTAAAATTTTGATTTAGCATTATTGTTTTGTTTATTTTATAATTATATAACAATACGTAGACTCAGTTAGCTGATTTAATTAAGTCATTAAATGCTCAAAGTACAAATACTTGTATATTATTATGTTTAAGGATAAATGCTAGATATGCATTTTTTATCTTAAACTATTATTAAATAATCGCAATCAGGTTTAATTTTAACCGTACAACTGCTATACTGATTGTATATTAATATATTAATGTTAATAGTATTATATTATATGATATTATATTAATATTATTAATTGTATATTAATATTTAATATATTATACAAGAAGATGCCTGCTTAAGTATGTCTGATTAATCGTTTCACATTATTAATAGCCGTATGGGCATATAATGAGCAACGCAAATTAGTAAGGACGACATGCGAAATTATTATCAGGCGAAAGCGGGCCGTATACATATCTGTATATGTAAGAAACTTATTACCCTGATTCTAATTCTATACATGCAACTTACCGTGGTTCAAAAAGAAAGTATTTATTGCTTTTTAATAAAATCAGCAGTCACATTTATCAGCGCTAGGCAAAATCCACGGAAGTGTTGCTGATTTAAACTTAAAAGTAATCTTTAAACATTCCTTAATTTTATCTGCAATTTCAAAACATCTTTTTTATCTAGATGTTTATCTATTTTCTTCAAAAAGCTATTATTATCAAGTATTTTTATATCAAAAGCTAAATTTACAATAATAATCCACAAATGCTGTCTGTGTTGAAAATTTATCGTTATTTAATATAACTGATCTTGATCCATGATCTTTTAATCTGGATTTTTTCGCAGGAACAATAAACGCTAATTTATTTTTATATTTCGATAGCTGCTGCTACGAGCATCATCAGAAAATACACAATTTGTCCAGACAAAACAAATGAATAAATGTGAGATTTGCATTTTAAAGAAAAACATATTTGTTTTTAAACTCAAACAAATGAACAAAACGGGTAAGCAAATGATGAACAAATTGTTTTGTTTAAATAAAATTTTTAGCAATTTATTTAAAAAATAAATTGTACTTTTTTCCGATGATGCTTGCAGCAGCAAAAGGAAATATATAAATAAATTAGTATTTTAATTAATCCCGCTTCAAAATTACAACTTCATCGTTATTTTCCTATATATGCATGACACAGAAACAAACTATTTTAGCAAAAGATGCTTATTTTAAAACGCAAACTTTTTATTATTACCCTCGTGTTATCCTACAATTTGCCTGCTGCTGGTAGCTAAATAAGTATAGCTAGGTAACGTTTATCGTTTTGTAGACAATTTAAAACACAGGTTGTATACAGGAGAAGCAGGCAGAGTAGTAGATGAGATGCGTTCATGTTTCGTCTAACTAAATTCTAATACAAACACTATATATAAAGCGTCGTTGTTTAAGTTCGTGAATTAACAATTGACAATGATGTTTCTGAAATAGAGACAGATATGTAGATAAAAAGGTTAACACACTATGTGTGCATACAAACGCAGTATTGAAATTAATTATGAAGAAACTACAAACGTTACATGCATAGGTAGGTTAAGGTGATTAGGCATGCTTTTACTGTTCTTGATAAATACTAAACACACGTTCGTTAAGGCATAATATTATAACAATGTTGTCTTTTGTAGATAAGTATGTAAGCAGTATGCGGCTGTGGATTACGTCACTGTGGATCTAATTAGGTGAATAATAAAACACGTCAATATACAATTTTGTCAATGATCTAGAATGAACTATTGAACGTTTATTACTATTTGCGGCGTTATTTATAATAGAACATGTCTATTACATGTAATTAAAATGAAACATGTGGCGCGTTATCTGTCTTACATTAAAAAAAACAAAAATTTTGTTACACTTTGTAAATTAAAGTATAGCTTAATAATTTAATTAATAATTTAATTAATAATTTAATAATTTAAAATTAAATTTGAATAAAAAGATTCACAAATTTTTTCGTAATATTACACAAATCGTGCTTTTAAACAATAGTTGGCGGTTTTTTACATCCTGCTACATTTAATAAGTTAAACTATAATTTGGACCGCGAGCCCCATTCTTACTTGAAACACCTCAGGCCATTGATATATGACCGTTCTTAGAGCGTTAAACGTAATGCCAGCAACATGTCAGAATTCATTTATATCATCGAATACATTACATTTTGTGCATATACTGTTTTTATCATGAATATGTATGGATTAATTTGACTTTTTCCAATTACACGATATATATATGCCGTATTTCGTAAGAAATCCTGGACCGTTGTCTACTCAGCACATCCGTGCACTACTATTATATATATAAACTATAGTGAATGCATCATTTGTACAGAATAGCTTTATCATTATAGAATGATATACACAAGTTTCGTTTCCAAAATGCTATTTAATCAAAGATAAAGATTAATCTGTTTACAATCTATTATATTCCGTTTTTATACTCGGAAGAGTAAATAAAGGTAAGCTACAATACTACTTTTTGCATATTCATATCACTATATTGATCCATTTATTACATGCGGGCAATAAATAAAGGATATATCTACCCATAATTGATTTACTATGAATCAAATATTCGTTTAAAACTGTAGACATCCTGACTACCTTATTAACGCCAAGCTCCATTGCATATCTTAAATCTGGTGAACTAAAAACTGCATGTGTGTTTGTACTTCTACTTATATTTTACCGGGTAAATAAGACTTAGCCAAATTTGACAAGAAAGCGATTGTTGGTCTATGTGACCTATTCATAAAATACATTGTAACAAAACTATTATTTGGTATTTTTATCTGCTTCCAGAATAGCATAGTGTCTATAGTATTAATTACTAATAAATCTAGAAATAAACTTCTTACACTAGTTTCAAGCTCATTTATATCAGAAAATATTATATAAACGATATAATTTACATTATACATATTAAATGTAATCAATATGAAGCACCAATAAGCATACAATCCTCTATTTTCAGGTATTTTTTTAAACTAATTTACATTGTAAAATTGTATCTTTAAAGCACCAGATTTCTGTTTTAATCTTTTAATATGAATTAAGCTCGTTGATGTTTGAGCAGTATTGATGATAATCACTCCTATAGGTAACTTAAATATAACATAATATATGTGTATGTCAATAATTATTATTTTGTACTTTTAATCTAAGTTTTACTGACAATAAATTCATTTTAATTTTAAAATATATTCATTTACACCACAATGAACACATAATACATGCACTTATGTAGTAATATTGTCAGTGCAATTGATATTTAAAATTTACGTCTTAATGGATCTGTTATTTGTTCGCCGATATGATAGTTTCCTATTTGATGATTGAAGGTCGTTTCTACGTTAACCGGTAACAACCAAGTTGTTGAATAATAAAACATCAGGGAATTTGTTAGCAATGAATTAATTTGGTTTAGAATATAGAAGATAACCTATAATAACTGGTCAATGATCGTCGTATTTATGATCAATATTTAGTCATAGATATAGTCATTTTCATTTTTATAGTTCACTCGTTGCATTTTTTAGTCCACTAATTTCATTTTTATAAAATTCATTCGTTACATTTTTTATGTAATATGTTTATAGTCCATTTGTTCCATATATAAATACAATTTTAAATAAACGAATAAGAGTTAAAATGCATATAAATATATGTTTTAATAAAATGTTTTATTTGATTAAAATGTTTTATTTATTACTTATTTATTATTTATTATTGTTTAAAATGTTTTATTTATTGATATTTTTTTATTATTAAAATATTTTATTTTTATAAATATAATGTTTTATTATTTGTATGAAATCAACCTTTGCATTAGCTATTTCAATTCAGAAACGCATATGATTAAAATATCCATTCATCACAAAATCTCTAACTGATAAGACCTTTTCTATACATTCAATAAGCTCATTACTGTTAGAATTAAGACCTCCTTGTCGCGAAAAAATTCTTTTATAGTATTTAGCAGTTGAGAATACGCTGGTAAACACTTCATAACATAGTTTTTCTTCAAATACTTCTTTAACGTTCTCGATTTATGAATATACACATTGTCTAGGACAGTCTACTTCCTTTCACTGGGCAACAAATCCAGCAACTCTGTGCATATAAAATTGGAAATGTCATTAGACTTAAAGCGATCTATCCTTATCTTATAAGCAAAGACATTAGTATCGCTACTTACTAGCTGCAATGAAACAGCATTGGGCTGTTCTTTTCAACGCCTTAAAATTTAGTCTATTCTACAATTCGAGTCGCCAGGTTATAGCTATATTGGCTGTCAACTACTTAGATAGAATTCAAAGAATTAACTACATTTTTAATTTAATAGCGTTGATTACTAGTGTCAACTAAGCCTACTGATAACTTCATAACGCAGAAAAAAACATTTTATGTCAATCTATACAGTAGATTCAATCTTGGGACAATTTCAAAATTTTTGTAGATAATATTGTAACATCTTATTTTGATAAGCATTTTACCGCCCAGAAATAAATCACAAATCTTAAAATTAACAGTCATTCTATTCAGCTAACACCTGAATTCAACGGTATGTAATTCCTTAAATGTCTTAAAACATGTAAAGTGGCTTAAGACACCACTGCCAGTAGTAACACTGAATTCACGTGAGTGAAGTGATGACTCGATAAAGATTTTGCCTCTTAAAATAAAAATAGGTGATAATTACAATTTCACACATGTTCAATTGGTTAAAAAAATAATCTTCATTCATGCTTTTTAATCTGGATTTTTTGCAGGAACACTAATTTATTTTTATATTTCGCTAGCTGTTGCATCATCAGAAAAAAAGCACAATTTGTCCATACAAAACAAATGAATAAATGTGAGATTTACATTTTAAAGAAAAAACATATTTGTTTTTAAACTCAAACAAATGAACAAAACGGGTAAGCAAATGATGAACAAATTGTTTTGTTTAAATAAAAATTTTAGCAATTTATTTAAAAAATAAATTGTTCTTTTTTCCGATGATGCTTGCAGCAGCAAAAGGAAATATATAAATAAATTAGTATTTTAATTAATCCCGCTTCAAAATTTCTGAAAAAATATATTTTTTTTAATATTTTGCATTTTTATACTTTGATTCTTTGCAGGCATATATAAATATCGACAAATAACAGTAGTCTCACAAGGCGATGCACTCACCTTCGTATCGTATTGGTCAATAATTGTGTTAACTGTGAATGTTATTTTTGCATAATTTCTCTTTCGTTCAAATTGACGAAGTTTTCCTTTACAAATTTTACTGCAAATGATATCCAAGTGTCATGACCTTGCGAAATCAAACAATTTTTACGCAAGGTTACCTTTTTTAATAGCCTTGCGTGACAAAAAATTTATTCAGTATTTTGTAGATTATCTGAATCTTAAATTCAGTGTTCTATTGAACGTGTAATATTATACGATTATGTATACTATACGCTATAATTATTGTCAGCTATTATCCATTTTCATATTAATACAATAGAAATTTACATCATTTGACAAATGTACGAAGAAAAAGGGTCATTGTGCAGTATTCTGATCGCACTTCAAACAATGAAAACGGTAGTTTTGAATATACAGCTTTCTGTTTTAATCTTAGTTTCCATATTATAATCTATTTACCTTGTATAATTCACATAACATTATTTATTAATCTTATTTAAACAGATTTTTAACGCTAAAACCAGCAACACAAATATGTGAATATTTTGCGTTATTTTCGTTTATACATGCATATATATAGAACGAACTTATGTTATATTATGTGGATTAATAATTTGCCAAATAAGTAATTCTTTAGTGATAATATTGATTATTAATGTATTGCTATTTCAAATCTCTATCAGTTATTAATACAATGTAATAGGAATTTCTTTTTACTGTTCTTATATAGGAAAATCTTTTAAATATCTAACATATCAACCACATAAATGTTACGATTATATGATAAAAATAATGATTAAGTTTTAAAATTTCAATAAAATATTTTTGGTTTAGCGATTCCATCTTTCTGAATTGTTTTCATTACATTTAAAATTATTTTAGTGCGTACATGTACATTAGAAATATTAGGTTGAATAAACTTTTCTAGTATAAAAATTAGATTAAGTAACTGAGTCTACTTATATTAAATTATTTATAAATTAAAATAATGATAAATAAAATAAAATAATGAAATAATAAATAATAAAATAATTATAAATAACTTAATAATTTTATTTAAGATATAACTTATATCAAGTTAAAATTTTAAATTGAAATTTAAAATGAAGTCAATTTTCATGAATTGACTAATAAATAACAGAAGATGTATCAGAATAATTATTAAAGGTCATCAGGAGGAAATGCTATGTTACCAGGTTTCGGCTTCTATTGCTCGACTCAGTATAGCAGCGGGGCCAAATACATGCTAATGACGTATTTCCTCTGATGAAATTTGATTATCTAGTATCTTATTCTAATACAAAGTGTATCATTTATTATCCATCTATAAAAGTCTTTAATATTTTCAGTTTAATGATATTTTTATAGTAACCTAGTTTAAAATATGTATCAATTAAATTATTTAAATGATTTTAAAGAAAACCAATATCGTTACATATTGTTGCAATTCTTAAAATTTCATTATTTAATGCATTATATTTGATATTATATGGTATGCATGAATGCCCATGCAAAAATATGTTTCTTAAAAGATAACTTATTTCATCAATATTATGAGGTATATATTTGAAAAATTGACTATTAACCAGCATTACATAGTTTAACAAAAAACTTTAAATTTATTCAAAGCCTTTGACATATATTCTTTTTCAGTAACACAAAGTTTAACAAAGAACCAATCAATAAGAAACAATATATTGTTTCTTATATTGTTTAATCAACAACTAGGATTAAAGTTGTAGAATTAAGATTATCAGTTGTATAATTTTTAGCAGAGCAGTGTTGCATCGTCGACTACCATTTTATAGTCTTAATAGACTAATTTTTGTTTCTAAAACATCAATTTTACATAATAATATGTCTTTAGAAAATAAAATTTAATAAAATCAATTTTCTGATCTGGAAGAATTTAATGACAATTGTTAAATAAAGATAGCAAAAATTATAAGTTTATTTAATCTGTAATATTTAAAATAACGATAAATCTATTTTTAGTTACCATAGCGAACTAAAACTTGCCGTAGCTACGAAAATCTATTATCTTATGACACCCTTAAAACTTTGACATGTTCATATTTAGATTTAATGACATTGTTATATTATGATGACATTATTTTACTTACATTGATGTCATCAATGTGTCGCTAAAAGCAATATTTATTTTTCTAATATTTAATAAGTTTCTTTAACCTTGTATTTCTACTATAGATGCATTTTTAAAGGATTGTAAAATGAAAAAAATGAAAATTTTGGAAAGACTAAATTCAAAAAGCTTTTTCTGTACACTTGAATTTTAGTTATGCTAACTTAGATGTTGCTAAATTTAATATATTAAACTAATATATTCTTATGTTTTGATTTTTTAACTGTTCGCTCAAGAAGAAATATGTATTTAAATTGTAAATATCTAGCGTCATCGAAATATTGAATATTTAAAATTACACATGTATTCTAGTTATTGAGTTTCTTGTTTGAATTTTTATTGTTTTGTCCAAAATATGGCATTAGAGCAAGTAATTATCAATAATTATTATATTACTGATAAAGTACTACGCATTGTATTAATTTATTGCATTATGTGTTTTGTTTAATTTATGTAGATGCATTAATTTATGTTCAACGTTACCCTGTATAATAGTGAACTTAAAAATACTTTGCAATTGTAAATAAAATGCCCCTTTGCATTAGCTTAAAATTCGCTTATTTTTTAAATTTTTAACCTCTGTATTTTGTTGCTGATACTTTTGAAGCAAAGAAAGACTCATTATATTGTATGAATCCAGTAGGAAGCTTGTATTACTTTGTGATAAATTTATAAAATATAAACATGATAAACAGTTCATTCGACAGTCTGCTACAGCCATATTATAACACTATCTGAAAGTATGGAATACAAGCAAAATTATATCATGAAGTAGTACTAAAGTTGTCCCAGTAATTATGTCATTATATGACAAATTATGTAACTTTGTCGCTATCTTGACTTCTAAGTACGAACGTCATATATGCTGCGATGGTAAAATGCAGATATGTTATGTTATGTAGTAGTTACTTACATTATTAATCGATAAACTGGAAAATATTCATTATACTGATTTATATATTTGTAGACTAAGCTAATGTATATTTTTAAGTGCATAGTCTGCATTACTTAAAAGAAGTTTTCTCGCATGTTGCAAGAACAGTGAAGAAAGTTTAGGACTGGCACGTAAAGGTAAAAATGTAAAAATCAACGATATAAATGAGATGAGAAAGAAACGTGTGTTGATCTATAACAATTGAAACATAACGACATGCTATTTATAGCGTCTACTTATACCAATACAGCTTAGATTGCTGTATTATAACAGATTTTCATTTTATTCCAAAATCAAACAGCTACTCATATAATGGAAACACCATCACCCATTAATATTGCTGATCATCATGCCTTTCAATTTCATTCCATCCACAAGCACGATCATACTTTTAAATCGTTTTCTGTTGTTATACTAAAATATGCTGTAAAAATTTTCATTTGAATTTATCGTCATTATTTTAAATTGTCGACTTCGCTGATAGCCGCTTTTTATTGTTTTTCCAACCACCCAAATACTTATCGAAAAATAGTTGTCTTCTCTTCACACTCATATTTTTACAATTTATGCATATTTATAAATATCTAATAATATATACGTTTATCAAAATCTAGTTATATTTTTCTGCAATTATTCTACGCAGTTCTGCTAGTCTATATCATTGTGGCTGCTTGATTTAAATTTTTTTTTCATTATTTAATAAATGTTACATTAAAAATGTGTGCACATGAAAAAAACATAAATGCTGTTCAGATGCAACTTTTAAGTGATTTGGCATTCGTTGATGTTTGTAAATGTATGCAAAAAATCAATACTTCTATTTTCACTTCAAGAGAAGCATAACTTTTAGTTTTATGACAATTGTGATCTTACTTTTTTATTTAATACTTCTTTGATATCACTGTTGTTGTTACTCTTAATAATACTGATGACGACGATGATGACGATGATGCTATAACAAGTACCTGCAGTCGTTTTATAAATATATTTTATTTTATAGATATAAGTCGTTTTATAGATATTTCTCTAGCTGTTTATTCTGAAATTAAAATCAAGGAACAGCGTGTTCCTGATCATATTTTAAGAGACTGGAATTTTAGAATGCTTCCGCAATATACGCATTGTTCACTTATTACATCCACTTTGCTGCTGGATTGTAACTGTTCATTTATTTAGCATTTGACCATCATTTTCCATTTCAATAATATCGCTACAAAATGAATAGACATGTATCCTATATCACGGCTTCAAGCCTTGTTGATAGCGCAGTTACAACAAGATTGTTAGTAATTGCTTAGTAATCATTTATATATATAATACAGATAAGTCATGCAAGTGCCAGTTTAATATATTTGCATGCCGTTTGATAGGTTTGCATATCATTTGCTTAATTCAATTACATTGGGGAGAATATAACATATTTTTAAAATGTGATCAAACTTATCCTTACAAATCTACGCAATATTTTTCAGATTAGTAACATTATTTATCTCATTAACGACATTATTGATCGTTGCACCTTTGCTCTTAATCATGCAAGCGTCATTGATTTTCCAAGTTGCGGCCTTATCCACATATTCCACCGTACTGTAAACCAGTGGTTCTATAAATACTATCTACCAGTTATTTTTCAGTAAATGCGTATTTTGATTGTATTCAATGTTAATTTGATAAATCAAATGGCTTAGCTTCTAATTATATATTTGTCTTGATTTTGATCTACTAAGATAACTTAATGATGAATGCGAGTAGTGTATGTGTGTAAATAAATCTTTCCAGTATATTTCATCCGGTAGATTGCAATTTTCATTTTTAAATATTTGAACATTCAGAACTTTATCATTTGTTATCATTATGAACTTATATATTATAAGTTCATAATCTGAGCGATTATGAACTTATTAATTAACTTAAATTTTTTTGTTGAATTTTAGTTCAACAAATTAAAATACAAAACTGATTAGAATTTGTAAGTTAAAATTTGCTTCTAACCGAACATAAAATCAATTGTCAATATATCTTTAATAATAAATGGATGTCAAATTCAGTCACAGTATAATTGAACATTCCGTATTAATGCATAAATAAAATATGGCATATGTAGTAGGGGCAACGGATGTGCGCATTGCAGTATCACTTATTGCTATGATCATCATCACATACAATATTGCAAGTTAACATTATGAATCAATGTAAAGGGATTCAAAGTTCATTGTTGTAAGAATGAGATCATTGTGTAAATACTAATTTTATTTTCCTGCTAGAAGTAGTTTAAGTAACTTGCCACTGTGCCATTAGTGCTTACTAGAGTCCTTACAAGAATGGGTAAAGTGTATTTGTGTTTTTGGGAGCAGATATAATAATCTACTGGCGAATGATTTTCTTTTCCTAAATTAGCTGATCTTAGTACATCTAAATATCCAGTGGTTGCATGACTGTAAACTAATGAGCTTACTGTACTTTTAACTTAATCTCGTAGTTGTCGTTAGGTTTCACATAAACAAATGTTCTAGTCTATATCAATAGTTCTCTTATTTCCCCATAAAAACAGTTAAATTGGTTTTAACAACTAGAGTTGCCAAACTATCGTTTTGAGCCCAGAGGTTGCTGAAACCGGAATCCACGACATACTGAAAAACATCCAAACGCAACTATTAAGAAGCAGTGCGAAAAATTAGCCAAATCTTTGGAAGTATTCTATGAAAATGCGGTAAACATAATATGTTTTTACAAATTCCACTACCGCGCTTGTTAAGTTATTTTAATTAATTGGCTAAATTACATAAAAATACTATGCCCTGCTAGACTAAGCCAATCATTAACATCAGTAATAGAACCACAGATCATATTTCAAAACTTGTACATATGAGATTAAATTACAGCATAATAAATAGAACATCATCAGCATCAATGATTTTATTAGGAAATTAAAAGTTTTCAGTAGCCAAACTAGTAATAGGAATTCAACTATTGCAGTATTATACATACTACATTCATTATAAAACAAGTATAGATAAGAACAACAGAATCAATAGTGTAAGGAATTGATAAACGGCCAATCAATGGAATAAATAGAAATGCAAAGAAATTTTACGTCTGATTTTAACATCAAATTACTTCCCGTTTGAAGATAAAATTCATTAAACATTAAAGTGTAGCTGAGTCAGAATTTCGACTTCTTTGACATATTGCAAATTCTTGCTTTATTAATGATATTTCCGAATAGGCTTTGAAATTGAATTAGCTTAGATCACGAATTCTAAAAACAGTTCAATCAATTCTTTTCTAACGTAACTTTGTAATTTTTCTTTTTTTACTGAATTTTTTTCTGCGTACATACTATTTTAAAAAGGAACAGTGTATTATATCAAAAAGGATTCAATATAATAATAAAATACTATAATAAAATAACTATAAAAATTACAAAATTTAAATGCAGATTTACGATATAATATATTTTTTAAAGCATCGATAAATTGATTGATTGATATAATATATTTAAGCCATCATTAAATCAATATATTTAAGGCATCAAATAAATGATTAAATAATATTTTAAAGCGTTAATCTATGTTACATTTTAAATAATATTCGCTTTATAATATATCGCTATAGTTATCGAAAAAAGATTTAAGAAAATTTAATTATTTTGTTTAAAAATAGGACAAGTTCAAAAAATTTATAAATGGCAATAAATTATATTGGCGATAATGTTTATCCTGCATTTGTCACAATTTGTTTTTGTAAATTTTGATAAATGATGACATTATAAATTCTTTTGCAAAATACTAGCATATTAATTTTAACTTTGCAAATTGCTAAAGCGCATATTTAAAATTTGTGATGTTTTTACTTATGCGATTACATTGAATAATTGATAAATTAACTTTTTGTTAAAAATACTTGCAATTCTTCTAAATAAAAATAATCCGTCAACGAAGCTAAATATTTTGTAAGGTATGTATAACAAAAACTATTATCTTAAAGGTAAACATCATACAATTTTATTTAAAAGAATTTTAACAACATATTTTTTGTAAATATATGATAACATATATTCTGTATAAAAATGGTAATAAGAAGTTATCAAGAGGAACACATATATGCTTCTTGGTTTTGAATATTTATTATAACTAATAATAATTAAGTTAAGCAAATATTGTAATATAATTATGCGTTTGAAACTAAAAATGCATGAAAGTTTGTATCATATAAATGTTTTTATAGATAGTAATTAATATATTTGTTCATATAAAACATTATGCTAGATAATCAAATTATATAAACGGAAATACATCATTGGCATGTAGGTTGATTAATATGGGTGACACTTGATAACAAAGCAGTTCCTTCTGACTTCTCATCATATAATATATAATATATAATATTATAATATATAATTATATCATAATATATTATTTTATAATATTATAATTGTATAATATTATAATATAGTTATATAATATATAATTATATTATTAAAAATCTAGGCATAATTGACCGTTGACCACAAAAACACATGACAACAGAAAACATGACAAAATAATCGCAAATCCTCATTCAACAGTCTCGGCCACGTTCGACGATCTGCAGCGATTCTTCACACATAAGCAGTCATTGTTGCTAAATTCGCGACCAGCCGGCATTAGATTTAGTTGTAGTTCATGTGTTTGTTAAAGGTTGGAATACCTCAAGAGAGCGCCATATTTTAGGGATTATAAAGTCCTAGAACAACTATGACTAAAACGAGCCATTGGCATGACCTTATTAATGGCCGGACAGACTAGTCATGTCACGAAGCTAAACTCCTTCTGAGTTAGTCCTTCTGAGCTAAGCTCCTTCTGAGTTATTTTATAATTATATTAAATACGTAGACTCAGTTAGCTGATTTGATTTATAGATTGTGGTACTTTAGACAGCTTTAGTTCGGTCTCTACGCCTGAACATCACTTTCGTAGCGAGGTTGCGAAGATGTCGCGAACATTGTCGTGTCGCAAGGAAGCCAAGCCTCCTCTTCGGCACGATACAGCGTGTGCTAGAAGTAACCTTTCACCATATATACATTTCGTATTCATCAAATCAAGAGGAGTCCATCCATAATGACAGCATAACGCATCTCGTTATTCGTTTGCGCTGAGTTTCCACTTTTCATTTAATATGGAAAGCTCAGTCAACTACGACCCCCACATTTTATGCTTGCGTGATCAATGTAGTGATTTACAGATTGATCAACATTGGATTTTACGCGTCCTAATCTTTCTAAGAAAATATTCCGACGATGCCCTTTTATTTCATGCCCAATCTTATTTTGCAACTTATGTAATTGGTCCCCGTTGACACCAGACTGAAACGTTTGGCAGAGGCGTTGAGCCATTTCATATTTGAGAGAACAGCTACATGTAGTATCATCAATACCTAGACCGCCAAGTCGAACAGGCAGCGAGAGTAAGCTGTGCCAATTATGATCCAGGGATTGTTAAGTAAGCTGCTTTACAAAACTAGAGAAAATGCCAGACTACAGATCATGTAGTAATGAAGGATCTATTTTAGTTGCTCGTAAGAAGTAACTCCATTTTGATTGTAATGACTTCGTCAACCCTAAATATGCAAATTGCGGATATATATCCGAAATAATTGAGAGTTTTGCAACTATTTCAATCCATTTTTCACATTTCGATCTCAGTATCTTCCATGTATTCTTTCGTGCCGATTAGTGCTCCGAGAATTTTAGTCCCGTTTGTTCTGTAAGCCACATTATTAAGCTTTTCGGATTCGCTGATCGAATGATGTGATAATAGAACCGTTTTCGATGCCTTAACATTATAACCGTATAAAGGTCCGTTCTCTAACAATAATGACCAAACACGTTTTAACTCAGAATGTGTACCAACAAAATTAGCATCGTCTGTATACCATCGCTGCCATACTTGTGGCATTTCTTGCTCTATCAATATAATCAGTGGCTGTCGACATTGCAAATCCAGCCATTGCGAAGGGTCACCTTGATTGAAACTTCATTTGATATTATACTTTCCCCACCTAATGCAAGCGTTGTTGTTTTTTCATAGATGTTATTCATAACTATCATTAATATAAATTAATATAGAATGAACAATTGCATACACGAGCGAGTATCATCATTTGATCGGCTTTATAAATTATCCTCGTGTGAAATTCACACGAGGATAATTTATGAAGCCGACCAAATGATAAATTAATATATAATTTATATTATAAGAATAATATATAATTATGTAATTATAATTATATAGAATATAACGATTGCACTTTGCTTCGAAAATTGCTTATAACATTTGCGGACCAATGCATCAAATATTTATATTGAAGACCCCATCGACTGGCTTATATATATCGGTTAATTTTAAATCAGCATTTCATCATGTCCTACTGATGACTTTAAATCTTTATTCTAATACATATGGTATATTTATTATTAATCAGTTCATGGAAATTCTGCGTAAATAAATCTGAATTTTAGAAAAATTAACGATTTTGAATTTGATACAATTAAAAATTTTAACAAGATGTAATGAAAAAAAATCAAATACAAAAACTACTGAATTACAGCTGCTTGCTGGCCTTCATTTCCTCCTCGGCCTGTTTACGTTTTCTGTCGTGTGGAAGAAGTTTATCGGCGAAGCAACCTTTGCAGTATATTTATCCATCCTGATCTTTATATGTACCCAAAGTCAACGTTGTATTGCAAGTTTTACATGTAAAGCACTTTTCGTGCCATTGCGAACTGCACGCACCAATTCTTTCCGCATCATACACTGTGGTTCCACATCGTGAGCACTTTTCAATTGCTCCACCAAATTTCGGTCTCATTGTTTCTCGTTCATGCTCAGGAAAATACTCAACATTGTCGATATCGATCTTCGCAGTTGTCGTACGCGGCTGTTCAATGATCATGATCGTTTGGATAGGTTGCTGGGGCATTATTTGTATGTTAGAAATCGGGCTGGCCTGGATTATTGGCAGTGTATCGGGAATTTGGTGCACTATCTCAGTCATGCATGACACGGGAATTATTTCGTCGTACTCATTCATTGGGGTATGGTTCTTGTTGTTATCTTTGCAAACCGGTAGTCCCATCACATCACGAGTTCTATTACATTTTGAATTTACATATTTACAGTTGTGTAAAGTGCAAAATACGTAGACACGATAAACTTATATGATTTTTAAATATAATTTAACTTAAATTCAGTATGATTTTCGTATATTCAATATTTACTAGAAATGAGCAATCCTAGCGATTTCCGTTTCATCGTTTTACGACTCTTCAGTAAGAATACTATACGCTTCTGCAAATGAAGACATTTTTTAATATTCATTTTGGCAATGTGCCAATATTTTTACGACTCATTACTAAGAAATGCTTTACTAGCAATCATGAAAATTTTGTCAAAATAATATCTGAATTTAATATTTTGCTATATTAAATATTCGAGAAGGCGTATACTTAATTAACACGAAAGAATTGATTATTTTTATTTTAATGGTCAGCTCATTTCATCGGTAGGTTTAATTTTATCTTAAAATTATATATACGTGAAGATATATTTTGATCTGAAGTTATTATAAAATAGATAATAATTTTGTGGTATTAGATATATTAGCTATTGATATCTATAAATATATTAGTAATTTATGCTTGAGTACTTATATTAAGACGCATTTGCATCGCAAATTTAAATTTTCTCTTTCAATAATATAATGCAAGCAAGGTATTTTAGAATTGCAAGGGACGATTGTAGTAACTTTGCAAACAATTTTACCTATCTGTAAATAAATAATTAATAATTAAATAAGTAATTATATGCAATATCTATTCTCTAGAGTTGTGTATTGTTTAAAACAGTTATATACTTGTAAATGAATTTACGTGTGCAATTATGCGTCTAATATAATCTGCTAAGGAGATATGCATTTGATTGTCCTGGATGAAACATTTTACAGACTTTCATTCAAACTGCCTAATGAAATATATTTGGAGAGATATGTGTTGCATTAATTAAAGTATAATCCTTTCAATATATATACACACAAATATTGTGTTACCTAGTAGTACTCACGGTCTAATGTTGTAACACTAATTTCTTTCGCATATAGTTGATGATCAAGTTTTAAAACATTCTGTTGAAACTATTGTAATAATGTATTTAGTATACTGCTGTGTTCTCTCTTCTACGATATGCGGTAATGTTATTCTCTTAGAGGAATAGTTAGCATCACATCACGTATTTTTAATGTAAAAGTAGTCTCGTGTGTCGCCATACCTCATCATCCTATCGAGGTACATATAATTATCATATACTTTGAATTTACATTCTTCTTCTATAATAATAAAATATGTATACTTTGAATTTACATTCTTCTTCTACAATAAAAAAAATTTGCTGCTAATTTTTGCTTGAATATTCTGTGAAGTTATTTTAAATTTACAATACTTATCCTTCTTTCATCGTAATTTGTTTTTATATTACCATCTCGCAATTTATAAATATATTTTTCTAGTGATAATTTCTCTTTGTGTCTAGGGTAGAATTTACAAAGAAAAATAAGAAGGAAAACGCTAGAAGAGAATAAAGGAAAGCCGACATTTTGTTTTCTCTCGAAGCATGGAGAAGACACATGACGTTTCAGTTGATGAGCCCAGTATCGCTCATCAAGCTATTCTTTTTATTCTCGACGTATTAATACGAAACGAACAAGAGATGGACATTGAGACATTGTACAATACATTTGGTGATCCGACATTCACTCCTCACATGTTAAGAGCAATTGGAGGAAATGAAGAAGGACTCAAGCTGTTTCTCTATAGATATCCATCGCTTTTTACAATTAGAAATCAAATCGTAAGAGCAAACAGTGGAGCTGACCAACTACCATCCTCCTCAACAGGAGGAAGCTATTCATGTAGCAATAGTTCCATGGTTCGATCACTTTTCAAATCGTCGATTGCTTCATTTGGACGGTCGACTGGTAATCTGATGCAATCAGACAGTAACAGCAGCGCCACGTTTCTTTCCGATTCTGGCCAGCCACTGCAGCAGCAACAACCATTGCTGCTTCAACAGAAGTGGGACACCAAAACAATGAAAGAAATAGAACAGGAAGCTATCGCATTTTTTAAGAAACAAATGGCTCGAAAAGAAGAGGAGTGGCTGCCAATAGTAAGTGTCGCTGGGCATGCTTCCCAGGCTTCTCCTGATATTAGAAAATTTGTAGGACCGCAGAATGAATTTCTGCATTTCCTTCTCAGATACCCTGATATTTTCTTAGTTAGAGATGAATACTGTGGACTAAAGGGAAAAGCGGATAAACCAAATGTACGCTTTCCACCACCATCACCTCCACCTAAGAGACGCTCATCCGATAATACTATCGTTTCTAGATCCACTTCCTTTACAAAATCAAATCTTGCAAATAGAAACAACTATAATGCATGTTCATCTAATGTGCAAGCAAGTGTTGGCTATGCTTCTTCATCTGCTGTACATTTGCAGTTGAATCCAATAGAGGTAAAGTCTGTGCACTATATAATGCGACTATTACATAGATGTGGCAAAATGCTTGTTCAAAATGTCCCTAATCTTTTGAATTGTGCACCTGAGCCAATAGTTCAAACAATTGGCCATACCAGAGAAGAACTTGTTCATTTTTTCAAATTGCACGCGGCTATTTTTCAGTTACACCCCGATGGATGCGTTTCAGTTAAATCAGATGCTGTACGTGCTTTGATTCACAAAGATAAATCATTTACTGAAAATTCAGTCTTTACTAATTCAGGCATTGTTCTAAGAATTTTTCCCAAATATGGAATAGTTAACATGGAGAACAATGAACAAGTGTTTTTTGACATTCAAAGCTGTCAATTTGAATCTTTTGGTGATTTAACTTGTATTTTACATCCTGGAGATCGGCTGTGGTTTAACGCTATACTTGGTCCAAAAGATGGCAGCACTAAATGGCGATCCCTTAAAACTTGGATTAAAATGAAACCGCAAAACGTATATGGCAGTAATAGTAACAAAACTGACATGGCATCTTCGCTATCTGGATTTAATAACAAAATACAATTAAATAGCATTTGTAGTTCTAATTTTGAGAATGATAGCAGCAGTCCTTCGTCTTCCAAGCATTCTGTAATTTCACCTGAGGACAGTCAACGTTGTTCTCCAAACAGCGGTGCTATTTTGTCGAGCTCTATTCATCACATAAGCGCAATAAATGGACTTAATGGCGATTGCGAAGATGATAATGATCTGAATCAGTATCAGATAACAACAGATACAGTTGAAAGCAGTGATGAAAGCAGCTTATTCAATGTTAGCGGTGATCAACAGCAGATTCGAAGTGACCGAGTGCCCACTGGTGGTCGTAGTAATAACAGATTGGATATGACATTAATACCTAATAGCATGCGTCGTCACAACAATAACAACAGTAATAAAGAAGAATACAATGTGTTTGCTAGCCCTAATAGTAATCTAGATTTGTTAGTTGCCGATAAAATCACCGAATCAGTACGCTCAACATCGATGATGGACCTACGGTCATTGGCATGTTCATTGCCAGTTCTAGCCTCAACTAACGGCCGACTTGGTTTTATACCCATCAACTGCCCCTCTACTTGTATTCAGGCGGATAATATAGTCCCATCATGTTCAGTAGTTCCTGCGCTTCACAACCGCCATAACATTCAAACCAACAAAAAAACTAGTAAAACAACGATAGCAGATGATGATTTCATCGATGATACGACAATACCAAATCATAAACAAGATCTAAACGGATGTATTAATTTAGATACAATACGGAATCAGGTCCATTCAACAGCCAGAGCTAATGTGAATATATCTGAACGGATGATAATCAGCGAAAATCTTATAAGTGTATCAGCACAGACAATCTCCAGTGGCGATATACTTGCAACTAATATCTTTGTCGACTGATATACGATGAATATTTATACATGTATGTATGTGTTGTACGGTGTTTACAGATTTGGGATTGGGCTCTTCTTTTTGATTGATTTTGGTTTTCTTGTATAACTTTAGCTCTCCGTTTTCTAGTAATAATAATAGTACAAGTAGTAACGATAATTTCGTTTCGGTGCATTTGTTCACCAAGTCTAAATGTGTCACCTATGAACAATATGTGGCATTCGAAATTAACACAACATGTTTTCCATCTCTTGTAATTGTGTGTATTGGCAGATATCTCACGTCGTCGAAAATACTTCTGTGTTTTATTATTTACCGTTTTTCCTTTCTTTCTCGTTTGCATTCTGTTTGTGTATATATTAAATGGTCATTTGTCTTATATATTGTTGATTATATTACTTATACTCACTTATATCACCATTATCTCGATCACACACATCGTTTAGCTTGCACACTCAACATATTCCATAAATATCCGAAATTAAAATCGAACAAATCTTATTCCTAATCTTCAATATATTTTGTCATTTGCCTTGTGTTCAACCACAATCTCGCTTCATCCTTATTATTAAAAAACATCGTGTTCATTATTTGATGACACGTGTAATCCGAATCGTTCAATTATATATAAACTCGTGTAATTGCTTGTATCGTAGTGTTTCGTTGAAGAAATGCGTAATTTTATAATATTTACAAATCACATAGGCAATTATAATTACTGTGAAAATATACCTGAAAATTAATCAATAGAAATCACGGTATTTTTCGGTCTTGAGTGAAGTGTTTTCAAACGCTATATATTAGCGTTTACAGTCGACGCCATCGACCAAATAAGAATATTGCGTACAATTAGTCTTTTTATTTAACTTATTTCTATCTTATTTTGCAGTATTTGTTTTGCTTTGTCTGTGATATTGGTAATATTTAAATTATTTTAAACTACAATAAAATGGTTGGTGTAATTGCCGATAAGACGTTCCAAAAATGACAAGCACAACTCAACTTTGATGACTCCTTAACTATTACCAATGTGTTGTAGCTGATGTGCTCGCTAAATATCAATGACAAATATATACATATATGGGTATATTAAGAAGCCCGTTCGTTGGCTTTTATAAAACAATCCATAAGATTTTTATTCTGTCGTTCGTTTTCCGCTCAATTTTGTTCATTACTATGTTTATTGTAATAATAATTACATGCAAGTATTCTTTTATTGTTTCTTTATTTAACAAACAGCTGTTTCAGAAAAACAGTAGAAATGATTTTTTTAGATGATTGAGACAAGTAGCTAAGAGAAGGTAACAGACAAGGACGCCTAATATTATAAGTGTTGCTAGATTAGTTTACAAGTAACGGATTAAAGACTTTTAAAATAGTAGGTCTGCTAACATTTGCAATTTAGTTAAACCCCCACCTTCCTTCGCTTAGTAAGTGTGGGTGTGAGAACTGCATATACATCACAACTGTACATTGTACAGTTGTGATTGACAGTTCCCACTTCCACTTGCCAGGCGGGGGAAAGGGCTCTTCAGGAAGGAGCCAATGATCAATAAAATTTGGGATATATTTTCCATGTTATGTTAAAATAAGATGTTGCTCAAATCAAATAATAATTTATCGTCACGGTAGTTAATTCTTTAACTTTATTATTAATAGTTTATATTATTATTACAGTTCAAAAATTGAACTATTCTTGAATTGCCATTATATGATGGCATAAATAAGCATATTTTAAAACAGGCGCTTTGGAATAATTATCATATAAAGGTTTCTGGGCTACTTTTGATGGAAATTTGCTACTTTTTAACAATTCATGTCTACTTTAACTAGTTTGATTGGGAACACTAGCTATTACATAAATATTATCAAAAAATTCACATACTCTACGAACTATTAAATTCATATAATAATGATAAAGAAAAGTTTGCATTCAATACTAACTAGTATACGTGTATAGGGTGGCTACTTTTTTTAGTCAAACAGCAATTAACTTAAAGTTAAAGATTATAAACGATCCTTTTGGAATTAATTTCAAAGTGAGATAAATGCAAATTTTATAAGACTAAACGCTGTTATACTGCAAAGATGTTTCTAAAATGGTTTTATAAATTTAACATATAATCTGAGTATAAGAAGTAAGTGAGTTCATCTTGATTACTTCATCCAATCTTTATTCTAATACATAGTGTATATTAATCTATTTTATAAAATATTAGGTCTAAATGTTTCAATTATGTGTATTTCAATATTATACACAATACACAATGTGTATTATACACAATCCGCAATGTGTATTATACACAATACACAATATTGTATTTCAATATTGTATTTTTCAAAATACACAATATTTTGCTCAGTTAGGCGATCTAATAGTTATATACTTTAAATTTATAGATCAGTGAGTAGATTAAAGATTCGATTCGATATTTAAATATGCGGGAGAATCAAAAAGGATGATCTTGCATTTTACAATATTAAGATATTAAATATTCTAATCATGTTAGAATATTATTTATATTACAATTCTACATTGCAATCGTCATTCTTCTTATGCCGATATAGATTGAAGCGTTTATTTGAACTTAGCAACTTAAAATAAGCTAATACGTTTGAATATATACTTTCGAGAGAGACGGCAGTAGCGTGTCGACACTTCGCAACGGCATATACCATCTATAAGTATATAGAGCGTAATTTTGTTGTTGATAAAGTAATCTCAATTAGTTCCTGAGATAAACGCTTTTCCTTAAAAACAATCAGTGCCGCTTTTGTTCAGTATTTATTATGATTCCAATTATCAATTTATGGATAATGATTAGACCTTTGTCAATTGGGGAGTTATTAAATATAGACTAATGTAAAAGATTATGAGGAAACTCAAAAGTAAATATCTGAAAAAATTTGAAAAGAGATGGGCTAAGCTGTCAACCGACTAATATTTGCTTATCAGTAAAATCCGATTACAGGGTAGGTTGCAAGAGAAATCGGTATAGTTTAAGATATGCTTAAGAGTTCATTGTGAGCATTTGACAAAGTCAACTTTATGAGGATTTGTAGTGTAAAAAATTATAGAAAATGGATTGAGCCCAACAAAAACTTAATTGTTTAATAAAAATTTATTTATTTAACACTAAATTAAATGGATGTGGGACATGTGAGACGAAATGTAGAAATTTGTGTTAAAAACTCCAAGAGTGAAAATAGGACGCGAAGTTATCGTGATCACACACAAGATAATGCGAGAAAATTAATGATTATAATAAGAAGTAAAATATGTTTTTCGCATTTCTTCTTGATCAAAATGTTGTATTATTTTGCATCTTTTGATTAAAACAATGTTTAAAATTTTATAATTATATATTTTAGCAAATCTTAAATATGCTGTTTAATCGAAAACAGCGAATAATTCAAAGATGTAAAATTATATACTTGTCATAACATAGAAAAACGTGTAAATCCTCAACAAATTACTTGAAGTTATAAATAAAATTTTCAATAAAAATAACGTATACATGTAAGATCTCATAATCTTGTTGGAGCATGATAAGTTCAACCAACCACTATTAATATTATTGAAATTATGACATATTCCATATGCTAGAAATTATATTTATATTTAATACCTTAATTGTTTATCCAGTCTGATGATTAAAAAATAAATATGTCTCATAAAATGGTGTGGTATAGATTTAAAAAGCAATTCTAACGCTAGTCAAATAAAATATAATTTTATTGGAATAAAAAATTGATCATTGAATCAATAAAAATATTAATTGGAAAGATTCTAAAAGCAACAACACCATACATAATGTAATTTAACCAATTAAATTACATCACAAACAAACAAAAATTTTGACATTTTGACGTTTTTAAAATTAAATATATTATGTCATAAGTTTTTACATGCTTAGAACTTTCAAACTATATAATATAGCAAAGCATGAAAATCTTGTTGAAACCAAGCTAAAAGTGTAAAAATTATTCAAGATATGAAAATGTGCAGTAAGTTGACATATAAATAAAATTTTATTACATATATAATAAATATAAAAAATGCACGTTGCAATCATAAATATGTATTCAATTAAGAGTTCTGCGATAAATTCAGTTATGTTATCCATATAATATAAAATATAATACATTAAATAATGAAATTTTAAGAATTGCAACAATATGTAATGATATTGGCTTTCTTCAAAATCATTTAAATAATTTAATAGATACATATTTTAAACTAGGTTACTATAAAAATAACATCAAGCAGAAAATAGTAAAATATATAAATCAACACAATAATATAAAGAATAAATTTAAACTCTTAGGTGGCAAATTTTTATGGGTGGATAATAAATAATATACTTTGTATTAAAATAAGATACTAGATAGCTTTATCAGATAAAATACATCATTAGCATGTATTTGGCCCCGCTGCTATGTTGGGTAGAGGAGTTAGGGGCCGAAACCTGATAGCATAGCAGTTCCTCCTGATGACCTCTAATTCTTACTCTGATACAACGTCTGTTCATAAAAATGACGTTTATTTTAAATTTCATTTTTTTAACTTGATTTAAATTATAGAAAATCTAAAAACAATTATTAATTTTATTATTTAATTATTAAATTTTGATTTAGCATTATTATGTTTTGTTTATTTTATAATTGTATTAAATACGTAGACTCAGTTAGCTGATTTAATTTCCTTGATTTTTCATAAAAATTTTTAGACCAACTGACAGTACTTTTAGTACTAAATTTAGAAACAATACTTACGAAGATTACGTTTTTTATTTAAATCAAAATGTTTAATGGTCAACTACCATGATTGTCAACTGTCATTATTTCTAATGATAATGAAGCTAATAATCGAAACATTGAATTAAATATAGGAAACAAAATGTGCATTTTAAAAGACAAGATTTTCTCCTAAATAAACGGGATAAATTAAGGGAAACTGATTCACCTTAATTAAAGCTGGCCAGATTTAAACACATATTGAATTTACTCAAAACAGGTTAATTTCAGCTGCCCAGATTTCAGCACAGTACATTCATAATCATTTTGATATTTAAGTAGGACATATATATTACAACTAGGTAGGTGCTAATATATCAAAGCAATACAAATGTTAATTTATAGAAAATCTAAGTTGTTAGATTAGTTACTATTAATCTGTGCACTAATTATTGAATGTCAACGATGAAGCTGCTGTACATTTAATAATATTTGCATTGCATGATGCTACAGTAGTTTAATGCTAACGGTGTCCACAAAGGAGGAAGCGTCTGTTGGTTAATGCAAGACACATTAATTGTTATAAATTAATAGAGCTAGCTCACCTATAAATATTTAAAATAAGTATTCTTGTAATGTTTTATTGCAAATCATAAAATGGGAGTCAACTTAGAATAGAAAATAGTATTCCTGAACAAGGACATTGTATACAACTGTAATTTGTCTAATATGCTGAAAATGGTTCACGAATTGAGAAAATTGCGATTTTTCTCTACCGTTACAGGAATGTTGTTTCTGTAATATTTTTATAAATCGACGTAATTCAAACGGATATTATAAAATGTGGTATATATTTGAATATGGAACGATAAACTAAAATTTGTTAAAATTGAATCAAGATATAAACACTTGGTCATGATTAATAATCAAGCGTTAGCTATTTTGCATTATAACAATATCCTTCGCTTTCGGCAAAAATGCTAGAATAAAATTTTAGTTCATAAAGCTTTCGCCAACCAAACATGACTAACGACGTAAGGTTGTGCTTCTCAAAGCTAACATACAATATTCTCATATAGTGAACAGATCCGTTCCAAATCACCAGTTTTCAAATGTTATATAAGTCGTCAATTCGTGTGATAAAAGTTAGATTTCAAAATTTGCTTGAATAAAAACATTTGAATTGTTTAAACGAGTAGAAAGTACATACCTAACAAATGGCTGAAATATATGGTGGAGAGTACTCCAACTTAATGGAGGCAAGTGCTGGTGAAATATCTGGCGGTTATCATATGGAATCTGTATCCGGTGGCGGACCTCTAAACCTTGGTGGCGGAGCAGTCACGACTGAAAGTTTCGAATCATACACCACAGGAGGGGAAGCAGCCGAATTTGGGGGAATTCATTCAGTTGGAGGAGGAGCTGGTGAATTTTCACAATACTTAGAATCGTACTCGAGCGGTAGGGGTGGAATTGACGCAGGGTTGGCCTCAGTAGGAGGAGCTAGCTTTGGAAGTTATGAATCTGAGGGATACAGTGGAGCATCAGCAGATGCTGGAGCATTATACAGCACAAGTGTATCTGAAACTGTATCCGCTGCTTCAGGTGGCTTTGGTGGTGCAGAGTCTGCCCTTGCATCTTACGCCTCAGGTGGTGCGGCAGGAGGTCAAGCAATTGGATTTGGAGGAGGATCAGGAGGTGGATTTGCAAGTGGATTTGGAGGCGGATCTGGAGGAGGATTTGCAAGTATATCTGGAGGAGAAGGATCAGGAGCGGGTGCTGGACCACTCTTGCCAATTAATCTATACAAAATTCAAAAGGACCCAAATCCTGCAATTATAACCCGACCATTACAGTTACCAGCAGGGGCAAGTACATACAGACAAAACATTCATGTAAGATTCTTAAAACCTCCAACACCACCAGCACCGGGCCCATTAATTATAAGGGAGGTTCGCCCACCACAACCACGACCATCACCACCAATGATAATTAGACAGAGAGCGCCACGACCCAAAACTCCTCCACCTATTATATTGCGAGAGCGTCCCCCAGCCATGCCAGTCGTTCAAAAGACAAAAGTTGTCATTCGCAAGTTAGCTGCCTTACCTCCACCAGAGAGGCAGGTAATTGTTGAGCGATACAGAGCTTTGCCTCCCAAACCACAGGACATAATCATTGAGAGATGGATTCCATACGGAAGAATGCCTAAGAGACGCGTTATTGTTCAGAGGGCTGCCCGCCAATCTGCTTACAAAGCAAAAAAGAATATTATTATTGAATACGTCCCTGGACCAGTCAAAAGAGAAAGGGTTATCAAAAACCTTGGTGTGATTTCAGCAAATCCAATGGCTTATGCTTCACAGCACGGGTCATCGCTACTTGAGAGTCACTCGCTGATTACTACTGCAAGAAGACTCGGGGTCGTGGAGAACATTGTAAGTACACTTTACTTATGATAACGAAAATTTTAAAACATTATTATTAAAAACAAAACATTAAACAAAGTTATAGTATAATGTAGCTGCGTGATAATTATTTGTTTTCTCGAGAGAAATAAGTTAACGATCACATTGGCAATATCATTTTTGTGTGTAATAGTTTCGAGTGCAGCTATTTTGATCATATTAAAAGGTTGTCTCTAGTTATTCGGGTTGTCTTTTATTATCAGAAGGGTTGTCTCCAATTATTATCATTTGCAACAAACAAAGGCAGGGGGACTTTATTAATATTATTCGTTAGCAGTATTTCTGCAGTACCATGCTAGTCATTATCAAGGACTGTACTTATATATTATATTTTAGTTTTTTATTATATTTTTTAGATGCTCATAAACATATTTTAATGTTTTTTGAATATCCTCCTGTTAGTTTATTTCTAAATATAATTTTAAATGTTATAAAGTGTGGCATCGTGGATTGTTTAGTTTAAAAATACATAGTTTGACAAAATTTAAATCAGAATAAATGCTATTAATTTAATTTTTAAAATTATGAATTGAAGCTAATAAATTGAGGCAAGAATTTTAAAACTTGAATAGATTTTTCGTTTAAATTTAATTAGAAAATTAACATACACTCAATTTTATACGTGACATTCATAAATTTTATTCCTTAAAAAAGTAAGGTAAATAGTGTTTGTACACGTTGGTAGGAATGCCGTGAGCTCAAGCTGTAAGCACGTTGCTCGTGGTGACAACGAAAGTGTGCTACTAAATATTAAATAATATAAATATTAAATAATTTGTGTTCTTGCTGAACTAGTTAATAGTGAATAGTTGTGACCTGTCCAAGTGTGCTTTGACTTATTGCACTTTGCTAGCTAAAGTTTTAACTATTTTTAAAGAAAAGCCAGGAATAATAACGTAAAACTATATGATTAAGTGAAGTCACCTATATAAGTGACAAGTAAAAATATTAAGTCTTAAGTATTTATAAAAGTTTGCAATCTGCTGTTTAATAATGCTATTGCAGATCGTTATAAAAATCAGTTTTATTTTTTATTATTTGGTATTTCAAAACATTTTCATTTAGTTTAATTTTAATAACAGCAACAATTTTATAATAAGCAAATCTGTTTTTAAGATTTTTTATTTATGCTTCGTTTTAGAGCCCCCCTATGGTTGTTCATGCTGCTGGCGTAGCAGGAGGAATGGGCGTAGCAGGAGGAATGGGCGCAATTGGCGGAGGTGCAGGACTTGGTGAATTCGTGTCACATTCTGAATTTGTGAGTGGAGGTGGTGGTGCTGAAGCCGGTATGTCATCATTTGAATCGTATGAATCTTCAGTTAGCGGTGGTGGAGTAGGTGGAATGGAAGGACTTGCATCTAGTTACGAATCCAGCTCCGTTAGTGGATTAGTTGGATCTGATTTAGGATCTTATGGACAGACGATGCAATCATACGGTGGAATGGCTGGCCTAGGTGAAGTTGGTGGTAGCTCAAGTTATGAATACAGTTCAAGTGGATTAGTCGGAGGAACTGGAGAGGCTGCACTTCACTCAGTCAGTTATGGTGGTGAAGCTGGTGGATTAGAAGGCGCAACGACTACTTATGAATCTAGCACCTACAGCGTTACCGAATAAACTTTGTCAATCTAAACAATAGTTTAATAGTTTGACGCACACTATCGTAGGTAAAATAATCCAACAGAATTCCGTATGAACAGTACATTACTATTAACATTTTCTTCAACTCGTTATTAAGCTAATATACTATGAAAATCACTGCGATCTATTATTCGCTAAATGTTATCTCCAATTTAAATTTAAATTGAAGCGAATTACCAATTGAAATCTTTAGCTTTTATCATATATTTAACTTATGTTTCGATTCATTTCTTCAGAGCATATTAATGTGCCAAACTATTTTTGTTTAAGAATTGCTTTGGCTGTTCTTTAAATTTGTCTTTAATTTGATGCTTGATGCGAAAAAATATTTCCTTCTTTTTTTCTTATACTACTCAATGCTATATAAAATATCAATATATATTAGAAGCTATATAAAACAAGTAAATAATTTGAAATATTTTAGTAGCTTGTTAGTAAATATATAAATTTTTATTCATTTAAATTTATTCTTAATCTTGTATATATTGAAATTTAATGTTAGTTTAATTGTGCTATTCACCCCAATTTATAAATTTTATACTTACAATATTTTGTTTGTAAAAATGTTGATTTAATTTTTGTTTTATTGTTGTATAGAATTCAATCGACGAAATAATATTAACTATACTATGTGGGCTTACAATACACTATCTAAAAATACGATTATATTCGTATGATTAATAATAAGTTTAATAAATGTAAAAATAAGCGATCTATAATATGTAAATTATTAGATTAAAAATGCTATGTAGAAAATAACTTAGAGAAAATAAGTATGTTAAACTATTAAATATTAATTTTAAAAGTTAAAATGTTATATATTTAATTCAATGTAATTTAATTAAATATATAGTTAACATATAAGATTAAAAATTAGAATCAATGAACATTTATATAATTTTCTAGAATCTTTCTACTAATTCTATATTATATAATATTTCAAAGATAAATCATAATATATATAATATTATATAAATATCTTAAAACAAGTGTAAGTAACTATAGATAAAATTTATATTAATTATATTCAATGATAAAGATAAGAATTTAAAACATTAACACAAGATACTTTATATTCAATAAATTTAAATTAGCTTTGATTCCTGTATATAATAATAAAATTATACTTTTTAGTTCAAACAATATAAAACGTAAAAATAGAAGTCGATAGCATTTAGTTCTAATCTAATAAGTAAAAGTATTAAAAATAGTAAATATAAACTGATTACTACATTTTAATATAAGATATCTAAACCTATTTCGTTAATATAGTACTCATCATATAAGTAAAACATGTAGAAAAAAAATAAAAAAAAAGAAAACAAAAAAATTGAAATAATATAATTAATTATTTTCAGCAATTATTTAATAATTCTTGTTTCCGCCGGTTTCCCAAGTCGGTTGGAACCGAGCGGTATTTGTCGAAATGATTTAAAGCGTCCCGACGAGTGCACTTTGGTTCCCAGGTCTGGAGGCAACTGCCTAATCTGGGATGTCACGTGTGTGAACATCTTGACCAAGAGTTACCAACACATGATCTAAAACACGACAATAAAACACATGGTCTCACACAGCGCAGGCACCGCGGCAGCCTCAGCTGAAGTTAAAAATGAAGGAAATAAGAATGTCTCGATAAAAGGATTAATGCTTTAGAACCGGAGGCAATAGAGTCCTTAGGTGCAATCGACCCGTACACCACCAAATTTCCACATGAACTTGGTAAGCGATTGAACAGGATTACCGACAATCGATGATCAGCGTCCTTTCTATTCCAAAGACTAAAAGTGGCAGTTCAACGAGGTAACGCAGCATGTATCGAGGAGAGCATGCAAGAAATGTTTCTTTTATTATTATATTATAATAACAAATCTAATTTAATAAAAAGTTCAAAATTTTCAAAATATTCTAAAGAAGTCTATATGTAAATGAATTGCAACCGTAAAAAATTATGACTTAGTAAAAGTTACATGTACACAACATACCTAAGTACAATTGATTTCAATTTTAGATTTTATTAATGCAGCAGAAATAGCTGTAAATCGTATAATGCTGTATGTATACGACAGAAAAATGTTTTTCATTAAATATTAATAATAATTGTAACTGAAATACCGCAGGTGTTGTGTATCGAATACAATGCACATGTGGACTGCAATATATAGGAAAAACATCAAATGTTAAAAACTAGGTTTAAAAAACTAGATAGTTAAAAACTAGAAAGATAAGATTTTATGGATTAAAAGCTTAATTCCATGTACCCGTTACGATCGAATGAGACGTGGTACCAGGGATTGGCAAGAATAGCATAGTAAATAATAAACAACTATATTATAATAATATGGTTAAATGCAAGCCAAGAAGTCATGGCGATAAAAGAAAAAATAAGTTAAAAATAGAAAAAATGTATGTATAAATATAAAAAATTAGAAATATTAAAACAACTTTTAAGAGACAATAAGCTTAAAGATCTTTATGTAAATATAAGAAGTTTTTCTAAAGATATCATTTGTTCAATAAATCAAAGATTAATTAACAACTATGATAGGTTAAATTGTATAATAGACAGTTATTGTAATACAAAATACTATAATCGTACAACAAATGTTAATAATAACAATAAAAAATATACACTGACCATAACATTCATTAATAAATGTATAGATAACATAAATATATGTAGACTTTTAAATAATTCTCAAAGTAAAGAAATAATAGGATCAGATTTAAGTAAATATATTCCTAAAATAAGGTATAAACTGTTACTGCCGTTAGGACGAAAAATTTGTAATTATAATAAAGAATTGAAATCAATATGTAACGATGATATGAAAAACATTATAGAAGCACAATGTAATTGTAGGTCTTAGTTTCGATAAGATAAATAAGCATATATCTAGACATAATCTAATAGTAATTGAAAATGGCGAATTAAAGAAAATGCTATCAAAAAGGTATAAATATAGATTAGATGATAACGATAGAAATAAAATTTACAATTCGTTAAAGACTTAAATTTTTACTTAAGTGAGATGACTAATAACGAAGGCTTAAATATATCTAAAATTAAAATTTGGACAGATGATATATTTGATTAAATTTAAAAGAAAATGAAAATAATAAACAATTATAAAATGAAAGATAATATTAATAAAGATATGTATTCAAAACATACTAAATTAATGAATAACAACTATATAACAACAACTATTGATAAAGCTAGTAATAACTTTATCTGTAACTTTACCTGTAACCGCTTTAAGCAGGGCAGCCCCCTATCATATGCTGATGTTAGTCTCGTTGTAAGTTTAGTTTGAATCAACCAAACTAGATGGTGACATTGAAAAACCAACCTGAAATATTGACTTAGCAAAAGTTACATGTGCACACCCACATTGGAAACATACGTAAGTACTAAATATTTTAAATTTTGATTTTTTTAAATGTAACAGAAAAATTGTATAGTTTGTTATTTTATAAATAATAATTGCTAAATAAATAAAACGACAAACAAATGCTTTTGATTAAATAGCAATGATAATTGTAAGTGCAATACTATAGGTGCCTTGTATCTAATAAAATGTACATATGCACTCAATATATAGGAAATAAGTATCACATGTTAAAAATTAGATTTAGGACACGCAATATACAGCATAATAGTCAAACTATATTTCATAACCATATATGATTAATATGCTTATGATATTAATATGCTTATGGAATTAATATGCTTATCAACGGACCGCTAGGTGACAGTTGATTAAATATTAAGCTGGTACCTTTTGCTAATTAGCCTCTTCTTGGAGCAAAGGCGGCGTCTGTTAGACATTAGTCGATCGGCGGCTAAATAATTGGTCAACCTGCATTAGCCGTAGGGGCAGTCCTTTCATATACTATATTATATTCATCCGATGACTCCAACGGTGGATTTGAAAATAGACGAAAAGGCGGACGAGAATCTAGGAGACATGTTACCTTACAGCAGCGATGTTGGATTATCACAGGATATCGGGAACGGGAGATTGCCGAACAAACCAACGAAGACAATGGAAATTACAAGCAACAGATTTACAAAATATAAATAAATTGCGAAGAACAATGGTCAGCTCACAACTGACTGAAGGAGTGTTTATTGTCGGGTGCCCTGTGACCGGTTAGTTTTACGGATAAGCGCAAGACGCTTCAACATTCGAAGCTGACTAGCATACATGTATGAACGTGGAATGTCATCTCGACACATTTCGCTTTTTACCAAAGCGAAATGGTTCGCTTTGGTAAAAATACTATGAATGACTTCTCTTCACTATTATGGAACCGGAACTAAACTTTTAGATCAAGGTTGGATCTTGGATTATTTAGGAGTTACCAACGGAAAGCGACGGCAGGCGGGAGTAGGGATAATTACAAGTCCCTGGTTATCACTCATTGTAGAGAGCTTAACCCAGTGAACAAAAGGCTGGCGTATATGAGACTTTGAGTTAAAGAGGGAAAGGAGATAACTGTTGCATGTATGCCCCCAATTTTATCTCAAAATACGCAGTCTTCGTTGAGGATCTTCAGGCTTTGATTGATAGTACTCCTATAAAAGATTCCCTCGCTTTATTCGGTGATTTTAATGCTCATATTGGTAGCCACAGTAGCACTTGGAAGGGAGTGTTGGGGAGGAACGGACTCTCCAATTTTAATGCGAGTAGTTTTAAAATATTGAACTTTTGTTCTCGTAACAATTTGTGCATGGCCCACTCCATGTTTGAACATAAGGTGATCATAGATGCACATGACATCAGGATTTTATCAGTTAAAGATCAATGATCGATTTTGTAATCGTTTCATCTGATCTGCGACGTTATGTTCTGAACACACATGTGTAGAGAGGGGCTGAATTATCAAACTATCACTACATTGTAGTTAGTAAGCTTCGATGGCAGGATCAGATATTAGACAAGATGGTAAACACAAACGTTGTGGTAGGGCGAGCTGGGAGCGTTTAATAGATTTTCTGTAAAAATCTGTTTTGCTGTCTACATACGGGAGGTTTCTATCGATTGCCAGAAGAGGTGATAAACATTGATCAGGAATAGTATATGTTTAGATCCTCACTTGTCAAAGCAACTGAAAAGTTGTGGCTCGAAGGCATTAGATGCTTGTCGCGGAGATAATCCTCGAACTATTTGGTGGACACCAACATTTAGAGATTTCGTCTAACAGAAGAATTTGGCTTATAAGACAACTTTGTTTGATAAATCAATGGAAACTGTAGACAAGTACCGAAAGGCAAAGAGAGCTTCAGCTCGAGCAGTTACCGAAGCAAAGAATGGGACTTGGGAAAAGTTTGGAGAGCACTTAGAACTTGATTATAGGTCAGCATCGAAGATGTTCTGGAGGACGACCAAAGACCTTCGTGTTGAAAAGCAGAAAATTCATCAAACTGTATATGGCAAGAGAGGGTATCTGCTGACTGATATTGAAGAAATTCTTGATTATTGGTAATCGTATTTTAGGTCATTGTTATTAAAAAACTTTGTAATGGCAAGTTTTCTGAAGTAGATGAAATTTAACTTGAAGCTTAAAAGGCTCTCTACGTTTTTGGCATGACTTGGCTAGTAACTATCTTCCACGTTGCGCTGAAGTCGGGCAAGGTTCCAAGTGAGTGGCGAACTGGGGTTGATGGTATTGATCTTTAAGAAATGTTAACGAATAATGTGTTCCACATATCGAGCATCAATCTTCTTAGCCAAACTGGTAAGTTATTCGCTAGAATTTTTGAGTTAAGGATACAGCCAATAGTTTAAGGACAGTTGTGAGAAAACCAATGCAACTACCGTCCAGGTCGTAGAACTACGGATCAGATCTTTACTCTCTCAACTATCCTCGAACGGTTTTGGGAGTTAGCTCGAACGGTCTAAATGTGTTTTGTAGATTTGGTGAAGGCGTTTGACCGAGTTCCGCGAGATATGTTGTAGGATATACCAAGGGTGTATGGAGTACCATATTATCTTCGAGTAGCTATGACTTTTCTGTATGGACAAATTATAAGTTATGTTCGTGTTCTAGGTAAGAAGTCTGAATTACTTCCAGTAGGCGTTGGACTTTGTCAGGGTCGTTATTTGTCTCCACTTTTGTTCCCTGTTTCCATGGACAAAATTATGATACGGGCTGCTCTGTCGGATGTCGGTCTTTAGTTCGGTTCTATTAGGATAATCTCTGTTTTTGCAGACGATGTTGTTATGTTGACTTCTTATGTTGGTGCAAGGAATTAGCAGAAATAGTTTAGTAAATAATGAACAACTATATTATAATAATCAGATTAAAAGCAAGCCAGGAAGTCATGGCGGTAAATGAAATAAAAAAATAGTTAAAAATATTAAAAATATGCAAAGATATGAACAATTAGAAATATTAAAACAACTTTTAAGAGATAAAAAGCTACAAGATTTTTATATAAATATAAGAAATTATTTATAAGAAATCATTTGTACAATAAATCAAATATTAATAACGACTATGATAGATTAAGTTGTAATATTAACTTCAATAGGACAATAAATGTTAATAAAAACAAGAAAAATACACACTAACTATAAACTTCAAGAAATTATTTCAAGAAATCATTTGTACATGCTGTGTTTTTAAGCATTGCAATCAAACACTAAATGATAATTTTTTAGTACAAACAAACAAAAGCGTCTGCAAATTTAAAGATTTGAAAATTTATTTGCATAAGTTCACAGCCAAAGTTATAGTCATAATATAAAATTATGTTGCTGTTTTTTAATTAACTTTTATAAGAAAAGGTAAAAGAAAATAAACACAACTATACAATCCACGCTATGCCATCTTCCACAAGCATCTTTTCTCTTTCATTTTCTTCGTTTCATTTTTCGCTGTTCTGTTTATTTGCTCTAAATTTGTCATTTGTCATTCCTTCGTTATTATATTCTTTATCGTTATTTCGGTACTTTCGTCCATCTCGGAACCCTACCTAAAATAAAAGCAAAAAAGATTTCGGCAGTATCTAAAGGTTGATCATTATATAGTCTCATGATATCTTCACGTTCCTTTCTTCTCATTTTAACCCGCCTTATCCAATTTTTGTTTATATTGTAACTTATTTGTTTGTCTGGATACCAGTCCTCTATTTTTCCACATATAAACGTGTGATTTCTACTCCTAAAATGTATTTTAAATTACTTTGATGTATTTTCTTTAATAACGCAATCACAAACCTTTTTCTCTGCTCCGGTGGACGGTTCCTAGCATAGAATGTCAACCCCGAACACATAAATACCTTGGCCACATTTAGAGCACTATTTCTCGG
The DNA here is from genome assembly GCA_012934845.2 of Pomphorhynchus laevis. Classification (NCBI taxonomy): domain Eukaryota; kingdom Metazoa; phylum Acanthocephala; class Palaeacanthocephala; order Echinorhynchida; family Pomphorhynchidae; genus Pomphorhynchus; species Pomphorhynchus laevis. Next base: position 30,853 of record WNNJ02001591.1, on the reverse strand, counting down.
GGCCCCTATTGTTAATGCCTTTTTGTAAAATTTTATATCTTTGTTGTATAATCTATTTGCCTTTCCCAAATCAATCTTATGTCCAAGAGTCGTTGTGAATGTTGATCCTAAGATCTTAAGTCTTTTGTTTTCATTAATTCCTGGTAATTGTTTCTTCATTGAAATTGGGGCCTTCCTACATTTGGAAAATATAAACTTGAATTTAGTCTCATTTAACTATAGCCCACATTTTGCTGCTCTATCTTTGATTCTTTGTATACATTCTATGACCCGTCTTTTAATCTTTGCATTTTGACCGTCTCTACGGAAACAAATCGATATATCATCCGCATAACTAATTACTCTAATTATATTGTTGTTCATTCCTTTCGTTATATTATTGATCGCTAGTATGAATAATACTGGTGAGATTGGCGAACCTTGTGACACCACTTTCTTCAGTTTCGCTTTAAATTCTGGTTTATCTTTAATCGAAAATGTACGTATTTGAAGAATCTCTAATATTCTTCTTTTGGTTGATTATGTACTCTTGCTTCTTCCATGCTTGCTCTTATTTCCTCGTGCGACAAGTTATCAAAATCCGCAGAAAAGTCCAATGCGTATATTATTTTCCCCATCCTGTCTTTCGTGATAAATTCTTGCATCATTCTAACGGCATTGACTGTCCTCGTGTTCTTCCTGAGGCCGTAACAATATTTTTCAAAGACCTTAGTATTTTCCAAAAAACTACTAAGTTGCCGTGCCAAATATCTTTCGTAAATCATCGTTATTGGTCGTACATCTTTGGGGTTGCTAATTCTTTGTTTTTCTCGGAATAAATGTTATTTGTCCAAGACCCAATCTTCCCCATTCCTGCGTAGTCGCTCTGCTTATGTGCTTACAAATTATTTTGCGATTCCCTTCATTGATTATTTTTATCGCTGCTGCCGGGGCACATATCCCATTTGAAGACAGTTTTGGCTTTGACGGCCATGCCTTCAATAATTCCTCAATATTCAATTCATCTTCATGTATATTACTTATATTTACTTGCTTATTGTTTCTGCACTGTATCATGTTTCCCGTGTGTTTCATAATTATTTGTTCCATGACTTTTCTTCTCCACTCAATGCTATCTATTTATGTGCTCTTACTATCCATATAGGTGTGTACTTATTAATAATCCAATTCCACCATGGTTTGGAATATTGAATAAATGCTTTCAATCTATTTCTCTTCTCATAAGTTTATAGTTTTCGATTTTTTCCTGTATTTATTTTGCAAGTTCTCCTTCTTTATTAAAATTCGTCCTACACCATACTCTTTTTAAGTTTCGAATCGTATTTGTATTCTTACTTATTAGGGGTATTTTTTATATAACGACTTGCTCCGTTTCCAGATAAATTCCGATATATCTCCTATACTTATCTATGACTTAGTTACGTCCGAGTCGAGGTATTTCATGATGTCCAAATTGAATTCTATTATGTCCTTCAATGATGGAGCAAACTTTTCTTTATCAATTATATTGTCAGAAGTTGTCCATTTGATATAATGATGTCCACAGTCGTGTATATTCAAGTCAACATTCTTTTCCCATATAATCGACAGATCTGTATTTTTTCTGTTATACCAAGCCGTGTCAATAATCGATTCTTTGTTCCTAGCCTTATTAAATAAAGCGGGGATCTTTGGGCAAACCAGAATAAATCGCTCCTTCATAATTTTTTCCATTCTTAAACCCTCCATATCATTTGTATCTCCGAATAGTATATCAATGTCTAGAAGGCTAATGGGTGTTAAACCTCGAGTAAGTTCTTTCCTCGATTGTTTATTACTCCAGAATTTGTTTCTAAGGTATATATTGCCTATAATATTTCTAGATTTAAAAAAAATCGAGCATACAATCATACTCCCCCAAGATTCGTTTATAAGGTATTCTTTTTTCAGGAATATATTTCTCTTGATTATTAGTGCTAATCCCCTTTCTGTTAAAATGTTATTGCAAAATAAACTATGTGAATATAGAAAAGTGGCGTCTGCAAAGTCATTCTCAATATTACCTCTTACTTCTTGTAGACCAGGGGTCTCCAAACTACGGCCCGCGGGCCACATCCGGCCCACTGACAGATTTTTTTCTGGCCCGCGGAGAGCTAGCATACTTCAAAACTCCTTTTATAGCACATATTTTTTTCTAGCAAATTAACTGAAGTACACTGAAGTATTCAAATTTTATGTTGAATAATTATAAAGATATCATCTATATTGATATGGTCCTGGGCTAACTACTAATAACATTGTTGTAGGCTTATTGTTTTTGTAATAAGTTGGATAAAGAAACACGGAATTGTAATGAGTAAAGACATGTATAATATGCACAATATTTAACTTAAGTATATAAAAACTAACAAATTATTGAAATGAATCCAACTAAATTTCATATATTTTAAATTAAAACACAACTTATTACATGTATAATGGCATATCGAATACTAATGAGATTTATGTAACTGAGATTTTCCACTGATAATAGTTTTAAGTTGTGGACTAATTTTACTTGTACCAATTATTAAAATGAATTTAAGATTCTCGTCGGTTAATTTAGATCTGTAAGCATTTTGTATGTACTTTATTTTGGAGAAGGTCTTCTCACACAAATAAGTAGTGCCAAAAACAAAAAACAGCCCTCGAGCAAATTTATGCAAATTAGAAAATTGTGGCAGTGGAAGACTTTAAAATTCCAACAATTATGAGTTTTGATATTTGTTCTTAATTATATCACTGCACTGTAGATCAATCATTTTAATTTGAAGTTCAGAGGCTAGGGTTTCAATGTCAGCATCAAAAGGATTCTGGAAAATCTTAATTTGATTCGCAATGAAATCAAAGTCCGAGAAACGCGTATCAAAATTTGTTTTCAAAGAACTTAAAGTTTCCATTGCAAAATCTATAGGCAACTCAGTCTCAGTGGTGTGGCTGAGCATTTCACATGTTATAAAATGTGAAAAGCATTTGCTTGGTAGTTGTGATTTAAACAGTATCAATTTCTTCCGGAATGATTTGATATTAGTGTATAAATCAGGAATATTCTGGTCTTCTCCTTGCAATCTCAAATTCAGTTCGCTCACATGTTTTATCAAATCCACATAGAATGCTAACTTCCACAGCCATGCGTTGTTTTGTAATTCAGTAAGAGGGCGATGCTTTTCATTCAAAAAAATTTCGATCACTGCTCAAAGTTCAAAAAAGCGCCGAAGGACTTTCCCACAACTAAGCCAACGTACGGCAGTATGATAAGGCAAGTCATTTTATCCAATCTCTTCTATAAATTGTCGGAATTGTCGATGATTCAGCCCAAAAGTCTTGATAAAATTAATGGTTGATATGACTGGTTTCAGAACTTCAGACATATTCAAATATTTTCATCACAAAGACTGTTGATGAATGATACAATGTAAGACTAATGGTTTTGAACCACCGTCATTTTCTACAGCCTTTGACACAAAAGCGACTACTCCTTTATCTTTCCCACTCATGTTTTTGCCTCCATCAGTTGTAATACATTTCAAGTTTTTATCGAAGGTTCTTTTGATTAATGGCCATTTCAACTCCTTTAAAAATATCTGTACCAGTAGTTGTCCCATGAATACTATACATATCAAGAAGTTCTTCATGTTTTCATAGCTTTTATCTACACCCTCGAATATAAATCAACACCAGAGCAGTGTCTTTCACATCCGTTGACTCATCCAAGTCCAAAGAAAACCACTCAACATGTCCATTTTTGTCGAACAGTTGCGAGGATATATTTTCAGCGATGTTTTCTACCTTTCGAGCCACAGTGTTTGGCGACAAGCTGACAGTTTTTAATGAATTTACCTTTTCAGGCCACATTTCTTCAGCGACTGCATTTATGCATTCTTAAATCATTTCTTCATCGGCGAATGGTTTTCCACGTTTTGCTATTTCAAGAGCCACACGAAAGCTGGCACAAGTTGCTGCTTCTTGTTCAGTTTTGAGTTTTGTAAATGAAGATTGCTGCGATTTCAATCCGCGCTTCATTGCTTCGAATTTTTCTGTCCGCGAACTTCCTGTATATTTTGAGTAATTTTCAAAATGTTTTGCTTCATAATGACGTTTAATGTTATATTCTTTGAGAACGGCTATGCTTTTATTGCAAATCAAACACAGCGCCTTGTTACTGGACTCAATTACGAAATACTGAATGCTCCAATGATCTTTAAATTTTCTGCATTCACTATCAATTTTTCGCTTCTTTTCCATACTACTAAATCACACACAAGAGCAACAATTAAATAAAAATACTGTTACAAAGATGTCTTAAACTGAAACACGCACAACCACGTTTTAAGGAGGTACGCACTATTTTATTTCACAACGGTATCATAGGAGCTGACTTGTGGTTGCGCCTCTAGCCTTCTTATATATATTCCAATTACTGCCATCTAGAAGTGTGTGTGATAGACAGTAGAACTTTCTCGAACAAAAGAGATTATTCTGTACGCGCTATTAGCGCCATCTGTTGGAGATAGAAGGTACTGCCTATTTCCGCTTGCATCCACCAGATGTCGTGTCACGTTACTTCTCATGGCTCGTACTCTACGGCTGATACATAAATTACAGATAATGGCAGAAAATTAATAATTTGCAGAAGATGAGTTTTGCGGACTTTAGTCCGATTTGCAGTCTTTTTTAAACGTCGCGTACTTTTTCAGACTGTTTTTTCATAAGTAGACTATTCCACTTTTTACCACCGGCAACAATGATAATATGGTTTGGCCCTCGGAACTTACTGGAGTAATAAGTATGGCCCTAAGGCTGGAAATTTTAGAGACCCTTGTTGTAGACCTATAATGTCTTCTTTCTCAATGTTATTCAATGCACCTATATTTTTGCTAGTTCCAACTTGCAATTGTCATTTTACTTTCTTCTGTACTTCTCATTTTATCATAAAACCCTTTGCAGCGTTCTTGATTATTAACTTATTATCCTTATCTTTATTCCAATTAGTCTGGTTTCCTTTTTGGACATATTCCGTTCTGTTACTCGTTTGTCTCTATGCTTCCCAAATTCTTTACTCCCATTGATCGACTTTATTTTACTCTTATTCTCATTTTGCCCCGATTTGTATTCCATTTCAATTGATGACTCCTCTTCGATCTCCATTTTTTCATCTCCCTTCTTATTATTAATTGCACCTTGTAACTGTAACATCAGATCTTCATTGTTTTGCTGCATTTGCGCAATGATATGTGCTTGCTGACGAATAATGTCCTACATATTATTTATTTTCTAAAAGCGTGTTCAATTGCATTTCCGAACGTACTTCCCTGTTTCTTTGTGCTCTTGCTGCATATGTATGTTTCCCGTTTTTTAAATCCATTATTATTATTTCCTTGTTGAACTCTTTGTATGTATTCTTGAAATGCAGGACACTTTTGCGCATATACTTTACGGTGTCCACTGGAATTTGCACATTTAAACTTGTTTCTATCTTGACATTGTGCGGATTCATGTTGCCTTGCACAATGTACACATTTTTCAGTCTCGTTGCACATACTGGAAAAGTGCCCCATTTTTGACATTTGTAACATTGCGGAAATCTCCATAAGGGCTGTTCTTTGTCAAAAATTAACAATTTAAGCTCTTGTCCCCCCCAATGCAGGACGACTTCCTTGAAGGTAAATCATGTTCTCTAATTCTCCATTAATAATACATGCTTTATAGCCATTCCCTATGTCCTTGCACATCCTTACCATATGGCATTTAGCTCCTTCACAGAATTCACCTGTCTCTTCTTTTCCTACGTAATCAAGGATCATTTTCAATAGACCCGTAATCTTTGGTGACATATCTTGCACTTCAATTTTATATTCCCTCAACATTCCTATATATTTCTATTTCCTCTCTAAACACGTGAATGATAAAATCGTACGGAAAATGCGATCTCTTATATATCTAAATACAATTTGCTTCCTTTGAAGCTTTCTTTGCCATTGAATGTGATAACCTCTCCATACATCATGTTCTTTGCTATTCTCAAATTTTAATTTTATAATATATTTTTCTTTTGGTATCATCCCAGTTACTTGGGTTGCGAGACACTGCTGTTATATTGCTTGTGTTCAAATACCTTGCTCCTGAAAAATCTTGCAACAATAAGATTTAGGCATCTGGTTCATTTGATTAATTTCACGATTATATGCCTCTTGCCCTCCATCTGGGACATTCTCGTGATTTTTGTCTTCAAATCTACCTCTTGTTTTAAAGTTATCTTCACTTTTTTTAACTTTGTTGACTGCTAATTGTCAAATCCGTGTGTGTTTAAGTTGTTACTGCGCTGAAATTCGCGTTGTAAATTGAAAACTGCCAGAATGAATAGCAAAAATTGTCTACAAATAATTGCTGTTGCAAATATATAGTCAAAATACAAAGGCATACCGTCCATGAACATTGCTGCTTATGATGATCGTTATTGTAATGCATTTGCTATGTGTTCATTCGCAACAGTACAATAAATCAAAACAAGAATCCAGAGCAACAACATCAACGATTTTATTAAATAATAAATAACAAGCATGCAATACAACAAACAGTTAAGTCAAGTCAGATAGTTAGACAAATCGAATCGCACAACAACATTCAATCTTCAGTTCGAGAATCTTCAGTCTTCAAAGTTACGGCCTCAAATCCATAGGAATCTGAGCTCCCCAACCAATCCAACACGCCGCTTTCCGACTGAACCACCCGGGGTCTTTCACCCCCGAAGAGACCAGTCAGCGCGGACTATGTTGGGTAAGCGAGAGATGAGGAGCTTAAGAAACCTTAGTCTTTGCTCTGGGGGACGTCCTCTAGAGAAGAAGACTAATCCCGAGATAGCCCAAGTGCCCCAGAGGCGCACCTGGGTATTCCCATTCAACGACAGATGCTGGGCCCGTTTCAGAGCCTAACTAGCTCTCTTCAGGATACGTTTAAGTCTATCCAGGTCAGCTTTCGCCGACCAGTTCACCGAAACAGTAACCCCAGGTATTTTACTCGACTTGTGAAGGTAAGGAGTGGATCAGAGGCAAATAAGGAGGCAAGAGCAGAGAGTGCTAGTCTCTTAAGCTTTTGCTTCGTCGCAGGGGAGCCATGAAAGACAACCACCTGCGATTTGGCGGAGTTTAGAATAAGATTGGACCTGGGCAACTGGTATTTTAAACTTAAAAAGAAACGGCTGATGTTAGAAGACTACGTCCTTACACCTGCGTCCAGAGAACAGGGCTGTGGTGTCATCAGCGTACACCACTAGACGTTGATCACGCTGCTTAAATATTTTAAAGAGGTTTATGGAGGCAGCAAGATACAAGACAGGAGAAAGAGGTGAACCTTGAGGCACACCCGTAATAGGGTAGAACTGACGCGCATCAGGGTCGTCTTCGTAATAAAATCGCTTGGTGTACAACAGTATCTCCACCCTGTTAACAATTCTCGCAGGCAACCCGAGGGACCTGAGAGAAGAGATAACAAAAGAAATGGAGATGCGGTCAAATGCAGCAGAAAAGTCAAGGAAAACAGCCACAGCAAGTTGATGGCTATTCTCCCGACAGAACTGATGCACTTCACCTACTGCTGAATGGACCGAGCGACCTTTGACGAACCCATGGAAACCAGGTGGGATTAAGTTACGCCTACTTAAATGGTCGCGGATTCTACGCGCAAGCGCTTTTTCGTAGATCGAAACGAGGGAATTTTGAATCGAAATAAGCCGCAGGTCTTTAGGACATAAGACCGGATATTTCTTTGGAATAAAAATTCTACGGCTAATGTTGATGCCGGCCACATCGGATGGGGTGGCTAATAGCATTGTGACGGCCACCTCCATTTTTTGATCGGATGTCAAAAGCTGACAGACACGAGAAGAGAGTGGAGCGACGGTTTTGGAGGTGCCCGGAAGAGGCCTCCAGGCATTGAGAATATCTGGAACTGATATATCTCTACTCCTGAAGTCTCCCAAAGGCAGGATTGGTTGCGGTGATTGCGTGGCTCTATAGTTGTGTAGGGATAGTGACTCTTCCAAAACTCTATCAAGACCAATACTTCCGATCCATCCAGATGCTCTATCCTTCCAACAAACAAACTTATCTTTCTTGAATATCTTCCAGAAGGAAGACTGAGAAGGGTTAAGACGAGCAATGCTCGACTTATCCTTGCTCAGCTGGAACCAGTATCTGGTACGCCAGTATTCTATCGAGAGCGTCTGTTTGGCAGAAGAAGAGAGGTTAGGGAGATGCAGCAGTTTGGACAGGACCCTGAGTTTTGTCGGAGTGGGACTGAAAATGTGACCTTTATAGGTAGTCGATAAAATCGCGGTGGCTTGCGAAGAGAGATAGGAATTAAATCTGGTTAAACTCTCATTGTCAATTCGGGGGAAGCGTTGGATAGCTGCTCGGAAGACATCCATCCTGATGGGATCAAAGTGGAATCTTCTACGAAGCAGGAAATCCTCTTCTATCCGCCAACGAATCAGGTCATGAGAGGTGGACAGATGTTGCCGCGATTGCTCCGTGCAGAAGGGTTTAAGCAACCACTTCTAATGAAGAAATAATAAGTCGAGGAGAGAATTCGTTGATGTGCAATGAAAGGAGGGGGACGGTGGTTTATGAATAAGATAACCGTTCCTGGCTCTGCGAAGTGCTGCATTAATCCAACGACCAGTTCTGTCGTTGAAGTCACCAAGTACCATGTCATAGCCGCCATCAATTATCCCATCCAGGAGGTCACGGTTCTTGTGAATCTCTCCTGGACGAATATAGACGTTGGCTAGACTGAGGCGTTTACAGTTCTTAACGAGTGCTATAACTAAACAAGACAGGACTGGACACGAGAAGTTTAAAATGAGGGAAGACCTTAAAGAGCATTTAACTAAGGTCAAGAGTCCTTGAGATGAAGAGGAGTGAGGCGGGGTTATATACGGAGTATAGTGGGTATAAATGTGCTTAGGGATAAATCGAGTAATGTCCTGGGGGAGACGGATAGACCGCGTCTCCTGAAGGACTATAACATCTGCGTCTCTACCAGATAGAAGCCTAAGGGCAGAAGCACCTCTGAATTCCACTGAAGAATATTCAGTGAAAAAGGCTCAGGCTTACTCACTATTGTGATAGATTAGTTGAGACGGGAGTAGCCGACCTAGACAGAGCCAGGAGTGGGAAGGTTGCCCTTCGCACCACCAGCCCTATCAAAGGTCAGTACACCCTGGGCGATATCTTCATCTCCCAGGCCGTAAAGGTGCTTACCCATTTTATTTGGGGGAACCGTCCGAGCGGACCCGCCTCTCTTCTTTGATTTAGGTGTAACTGTAACTTCAGGGGAAGACGGAGCAGCCAGAAACGCTCCAAGCAAGGAAGGAATCATTTGCTGACTCTGAGCAAGGATTACTTACTTATTATTGTCTAATAAAAAAAAGATATTTTTATTCTACATTCTATCGTTTACAGGTGGATCCGACGCTGCTTTGACAAAAGATTTAGACTCAGAGGGAAAGGGAGAGTGCCTATTCCCGTATTCCATAAAGGATCGACAACGACGGGACCACGCTGGGTGGTCACCGCCGCAATTCTTGCATATAGATGATTCAATACATTTGATGTCCTCCACCAATGAAGGACAGTCTGCCTTTGAGCATACCCCACAACACCTTTCTTCCTTACAAGTGGAGGCCCAATGCCCCCACTTGTGGCAGTTGTTACAGTGTGGATATGTTAAGCAGTTGGAATCGATGAGCATAAATTTGAGGTTATACCCCATAAAGGGGTTAACCGTGTTCAAGCAAAGGATCTGAGCATTTTCGAGATCACAGGAGGCGAAGGCTACCGGAAGCGCCTCCCCTGTTTTTTGATTTTAAAGGTCTGATTGTAGAAAGTTTCTTTAAAGCTTGTAGAGCTCTAAAGAAAGTTCTAAAGCTTTAAAGATTGTAAAGCTTCTTTAAATTCTCTAGATCAGGTTGTTCTAGAAATGCCGGAAAGTTGTTGATTTTAACTGTTTAACCAGTGTTCCAGAGTTGGAAAGAAATGATACAAAATTTTTTTATATGCGATCATGAGATCATGTGTAGTAAAAGATACTCTGATCGAATTATTGAAGATTTTTATACTGTTAAATAGAACCCTTCCAGGGTAATCTAATATATAATAGAGTAATCTAATATATCTATACATTTATTGTTTTATTGCGAACCATCCCCGGGAATACAAAAAAGAACTATTTATTTGATATTTTGACTGTACTTAGCAGTCCTTTTCAATTGTAAGTAGTTGTTGTTAAAGATAGTTTAAACTATCTTTAACAACAAAGATAAAATAAAAATAAAGTTCTTTTTGTATTCTCGGGGATGGTTCGCAATAAAAAAGTTACTTTTGACCCGAAAGCAATTCTCAACGATATATATATATATATATATATATATATATATATATATATCGTTGAGAATTGCTTTCGGGTCAAAAGTAACTTTTTATTGCGAACCATCCCCGAGAATACAAAAAGAACTTTATTTATTTGATGTTTCGACTGTACTTAGCAGTCTTTTTTAATTGTAACTAGTTGTTGTTAACTAGTTTTTTAACAAATAAGTAAGATTATTAATAACGAAAGATTAAATACATCTTTTAAATTTGGACAGATGATATATATTTGATAAAATTAAAAAGAAAATGAAAATAACAAACAATTATAAAAGGAAAGATAAAATTAATAAAGATATGTATAAAGAACTTACTAAATTAAAGGATAACTATATAATAACAACTATTGATAAAGCTAGTAATAACTTTGTCTTCATATGCAAAAAGCTTTATTATGATATACTGATGAAAGAAGTTAATTATAATGATTTAAATGTAAACGTAACATATGAACGAAGCGATTTAAGATTAGAAACAATTATTACAAGTCAGTTTTATAATGGATAAAAAGGGCATAAAAATTGAATCAGATAATAAAACTATACCTATATTATATTGAAATCCAAAATTAAATAAAAATCAAATAAAAACGAGGTTTATACGTAGTGCTTTTTAATGTACAATTAATTCATATCTGTTTACATGAATAAAAGAATTAAAGTAATTAAAACACATTTTAAAGAATATTGTAAGGTAAATGAAGTTAATAGTGGTAGTATAAAACACTATTTCAATATTAATTACATATATAATTTTCAGAACAGACAAAAGGAATAAATTTTCAAAAAAAATACTCACGATTATACTAATCTTTATATAAATTTAAATGTAGCAGATATTAAAGAAACGCTGGAAAAATTAATTAACCTTTGATTCGTAAATATATATACATATATATGTTATAATAACTATAACGCCTATCTAACAAAAATTAAACTATCAAGTAAATATAAATATATGGATAAAATGCATTAATAGAAGCTTTCCATATTTTCATAAATCAAAATATGGAAAAAGCATATTCAGACAAGTGAAATTTGTTCCAATGGAAGTTAATAGCAGTCAAATTATAGCTGACTGACTTTGAAGCTTTATAGAATATGAATTTTTTCATAACTGTTTAAAAAATAAATCTAAATTGTATAAATATATCAAATATATGTTTCGATATATTGATGATACATATGTATTTAACTCTAATAATTTTATTCAATAAGCGAACAAATTTACCCAGGTAGCCTTATTGATAAAAAATATATTATTGATGATGAAGGTATAGATAGATATGAACATTAAATTAACATCGATTAGAAATATTATTAATTCATAGAGTAAAGATGACATATTTAAATTTACAAGAAACATATTTTCGCATGAAAATTCATGCATACCATATAATATAAAATATAATACATAAAATAATGAAATTTTAAAAATTTCTATAATATGTAATGATATTGACTTTCGTTAAAATAATTTAAATAATTTGATAGATCCATATTTAAAGTTAGGTTACTAAAAAAGGCATCAAACACAAAATAGTTATATTTATCAACAAAATATTATTAAAAGCAAATTAAAGCTTTTAAGCGAAATTTTTTTATAGATGGATAATAAACAATAAGCTTTGTATTAGAATAATGCACCCTAAATAAAAAAATTTCATCATAGGAAATACGTCATTAGCGCGTATTTGGCCCCGCTGCTATATTGGGTTGAGGAATAGGATCAAAAACCTGATAGCATAGCAGTTCTTCATGATTACCTATAATCCTTATTCCGATACATAAAAATGACTTTCATTTGAAATTTCAATTTTTAATTTTAACTCAATACAAATTATAATAAATCTAGCATAGCAATTATTAGATTTTTAAAATTATTTATCAGTATTTATTATTTAATTTTTAAAATTTTAATTAGCAATATATTTAATTTATAAACAATATAAAATAAGTAGACTCAATTAGCTGATATGATATTAAAAATATGATATTAAAACAATGCAAATGTTAATATATAGCCAATTTAATATTTACATTGTATGATGCTACAGTAGTCTAATGCTAACGGTGTCCACAAAGGAGGAAGCGTCTGTTGGTTAATGCAAGACACATTAATTGTTATAAATTAATAGAGCTAGCTCACCTATAAATATTTAAAATAAGTATTCTTGTAATGTTTTATTGCAAATCATAAAATGGGAGTCAACTTAGAATAGGAAATAGTATTCCTGAACAAGGACATTGTATTCAACTGTAATTTGTCTAATATGCTGAAAATGGTTCACGAATTGAGAAAATTGCGATTTTTCTCTACCGTTACAGGAATGTTGTTTCTGTAATATTTTTATAAATCGACGTAATTCAAACGGATATTATAAAATGTGGTATATATTTGCTTGCAGAAAGAGTAAACAAAAATTTGTGAAAATTGAACCAAGATATAAACACTTGGTCATGATTAATAATCAAGCGTTAGCTATTTTAAATTATAACAGTATCCTTTTTTCCATCAAGGATGCGAGAATAAAATTTTAGTTTATACTGCTTTCGGCAAAGAAACGTGATTCAACGACATAAGGTGTTGCTTTTTATAGCTAACATAGAACATTCATACTTAGTAACTAGATCCGTTCCAAATCACCAGTTTTCAAATGTTATATAAGTCGTCAATTCGTGTGATAAAAGTTAGATTTCAAAATTTGCTTGAATAAAAACATTTGAATTGTTTAAACGAGAAGAAAGTACATACCTAACAAATGGCTGAAATACATGGTACAGAGTACTCCAACTTAATGGAGGCAAGTGCTGGTGAAATATCTGGCGGTTATCATATGGAATCTGTATCCGGTGGCGGACCTCTAAACCTTGGTGGCGGAGCAGTCACGACTGAAAGTTTCGAATCATACACCACAGGAGGGGAAGCAGCCGAATTTGGGGGAATTCATTCAGTTGGAGGAGGAGCTGGTGAATTTTCACAATACTTAGAATCGTACTCGAGCGGTGGGGGTGGAATGGACGCAGGGTTGGCCTCAGTAGGAGGAGCTAGCTTTGGAAGTTATGAATCTGAGGGATACAGTGGAGCATCAGCAGATGCTGGAGCATTATACAGCACAAGTGTATCTGAAACTGTATCCGCTGCTTCAGGTGGCTTTGGTGGTGCAGAGTCTGCCCTTGCATCTTACGCATCAGGTGGTGCGGCAGGAGGTCAAGCAATTGGATTTGGAGGAGGATCAGGAGGTGGATTTGCAAGTGGATTTGGAGGCGGATCTGGAGGAGGATTTGCAAGTATATCTGGAGGAGAAGGATCAGGAGCGGGTGCTGGACCACTCTTGCCAATTAATCTATACAAAATTCAAAAGGACCCAAATCCTGCAGTTATAACCCGACCATTACAATTACCGGCCAGTGCAAGTATTTATAGACAGAATATTCATGTAAGATTCTTGAAACCTCCAACACCACCAGCACCGGGCCCATTAATTATAAGGGAGGTTCGCCCACCACAACCACGACCAGCACCACCAATTGTTATTAGACAAAGAGCGCCACGACCCAAAACTCCTCCACCTATTATATTGCGAGAGCGTCCCCCAGCCATGCCAGTCGTTCAAAAGACAAAAGTTGTCATTCGCAAGTTAGCTGCCTTACCTCCACCAGAGAGGCAGGTAATTGTTGAGCGATACAGAGCTTTGCCTCCCAAACCACAGGACATAATCATTGAGAGATGGATTCCATACGGAAGAATGCCTAAGAGACGCGTTATTGTTCAGAGGGCTGCCCGCCAATCTGCTTACAAAGCAAAAAAAAATGTTATAATTGAATACGTCCCTGGACCAGTCAGAAGAGAAAGAGTTATTAGAAACCTTGGTGTTATTTCAGCAAATCCAATGGCTTATACTTCACAGCACGGGTCATCGCTACTTGAGAGTCACTCGCTGATTACTACTGCAAGAAGACTCGGGGTCGTGGAGAACATTGTAAGTACACTTTACTTATGATAACGAAAATTTTAAAACATTATCATTAAAACCAAAGCATTAAACAAAGTCAGAGTATAATGTAGCTTCGTGATAATTATTTGTTTTCTCGAGAGAGAAGAGTTAACGATCACATTGGCAATATTATTTTTGTGTGTAATAGTTTCGGGTGCAGCTATTTTGATCATATAAAAAGGTTGTCTCTAGTTATTAGGGTTGTTTTTTTATTATCAGAAGGGTTGTCTCCAATTATTATCATTTTCAACAAACAAAGGCAGCGAAACTTTATTAATATTATTCGTTAGCAGTATTTCTGCAGTACCATGCTAGTCATTATCAAGGACTGTAGTTATATATAATATTTTAGTTTTTTATTATATTTTTAGATGCTCATAAACATATTTTAATGTTTTTTGAATATCCTCCTGTAAGTTTATTTATAAATATAACTTTTAAATGTTCCTGTCGAAATAGTTTATAGTGAATAGTTGTGACCTGTCCAAGTGTGCTTTGATTTATTGCACTTTGTTAGCTAAAGTTTTTAACTATTTTTAAAGAAAAGCCAGGAATAATAACGTAAAACTATATGATTAAGTGAAGTCACCTATATAAGTGACAAGTAAAAATATTAAGTCTTAAGTATTTATAAAAGTTTGCAATCTGCTGTTTAATAATGCTATTGCAGATCGTTATAAAAATCAGTTTTATTTTTTATTATTTGGTATTTCAAAACATTTTCATTTAGTTTAATTTTAATAACAGCAACAATTTTATAATAAGCAAATCTGTTTTTAAGATTTTTTATTTATGCTTCGTTTTAGAGCCCCCCTATGGTTGTTCATGCTGCTGGCGTAGCAGGAGGAATGGGCGTAGCAGGAGGAATGGGCGTAGCAGGAGGAATGGGCGCAATTGGCGGAGGTGCAGGACTTGGTGAATTCGTGTCACATTCTGAATTTGTGAGTGGAGGTGGTGGTGCTGAAGCCGGTATGTCATCATTTGAATCGTATGAATCTTCAGTTAGCGGTGGTGGAGTAGGTGGAATGGAAGGACTTGCATCTAGTTACGAATCCAGCTCCGTTAGTGGATTAGTTGGATCTGATTTAGGATCATATGGACAGACGATGCAATCATACGGTGGAATGGCTGGCCTAGGTGAAGTTGGTGGTAGCTCAAGTTATGAATACAGTTCAAGTGGATTAGTCGGAGGAACTGGAGAGGCTGCACTTCACTCAGTCAGTTATGGTGGTGAAGCTGGTGGATTAGAAGGCGCAACGACTACTTATGAATCTAGCACCTACAGCGTTACCGAATAAACTTTGTCAATCTAAACAATAGTTTAATAGTTTGACGCACACTATCGTAGGTAAAATAATCCAACAGAATTCCGTATGAACAGTACATTACTATTAACATTTTCTTCAACTCGTTATTAAGCTAATATACTATGAAAATCACTGCGATCTATTATTCGCTAAATGTTATCTCCAATTTAAATTTAAATTGAAGCGAATTACCAATTGAAATCTTTAGCTTTTATCATATATTTAACTTATGTTTCGATTCATTTCTTCAGAGCATATTAATGTGCCAAACTATTTTTGTTTAAGAATTGCTTTGGCTGTTCTTTAAATTTGTCTTTAATTTGATGCTTGATGCGAAAAAATATTTCCTTCTTTTTTTCTTATACTACTCAATGCTATATAAAATATCAATATATATTAGAAGCTATATAAAACAAGTAAATAATTTGAAATATTTTAGTAGCTTGTTAGTAAATATATAAATTTTTATTCATTTAAATTTATTCTTAATCTTGTATATATTGAAATTTAATGTTAGTTTAATTGTGCTATTCACCCCAATTTATAAATTTTATACTTACAATATTTTGTTTGTAAAAATGTTGATTTAATTTTTGTTTTATTGTTGTATAGAATTCAATCGACGAAATAATATTAACTATACTATGTGGGCTTACAATACACTATCTAAAAATACGATTATATTCGTATGATTAATAATAAGTTTAATAAATGTAAAAATAAGCGATCTATAATATGTAAATTATTAGATTAAAAATGCTATGTAGAAAATAACTTAGAGAAAATAAGTATGTTAAACTATTAAATATTAATTTTAAAAGTTAAAATGTTATATATTTAATTCAATGTAATTTAATTAAATATATAGTTAACATATAAGATTAAAAATTAGAATCAATGAACATTTATATAATTTTTTAGAATCTTTCTACTAATTCTATATTATATAATATTTCAAAGATAAATCATAATATATATAATATTATATAAATATCTTAAAACAAGTGTAAGTAACTATAGATAAAATTTATATTAATTATATTCAATGATAAAGATAAGAATTTAAAACATTAACACAAGATACTTTATATTCAATAAATTTAAATTAGCTTTGATTCCTGTATATAATAATAAAATTATACTTTTTAGTTCAAACAATATAAAACGTAAAAATAGAAGTCGATAGCATTTAGTTCTAATCTAATAAGTAAAAGTATTAAAAATAGTAAATATAAACTGATTACTACATTTTAATATAAGATATCTAAACCTATTTCGTTAATATAGTACTCATCATATAAGTAAAACATGTAGAAAAAAAATAAAAAAAAAGAAAACAAAAAAATTGAAATAATATAATTAATTATTTTCAGCAATTATTTAATAATTCTTGTTTCCGCCGGTTTCCCAAGTCGGTTGGAACCGAGCGGTATTTGTCGAAATGATTTAAAGCGTCCCGACGAGTGCACTTTGGTTCCCAGGTCTGGAGGCAACTGCCTAATCTGGGATGTCACGTGTGTGAACATCTTGACCAAGAGTTACCAACACATGATCTAAAACACGACAATAAAACACATGGTCTCACACAGCGCAGGCACCGCGGCAGCCTCAGCTGAAGTTAAAAATGAAGGAAATAAGAATGTCTCGATAAAAGGATTAATGCTTTAGAACCGGAGGCAATAGAGTCCTTAGGTGCAATCGACCCGTACACCACCAAATTTCCACATGAACTTGGTAAGCGATTGAACAGGATTACCGACAATCGATGATCAGCGTCCTTTCTATTCCAAAGACTAAAAGTGGCAGTTCAACGAGGTAACGCAGCATGTATCGAGGAGAGCATGCAAGAAATGTTTCTTTTATTATTATATTATAATAACAAATCTAATTTAATAAAAAGTTCAAAATTTTCAAAATATTCTAAAGAAGTCTATATGTAAATGAATTGCAACCGTAAAAAATTATGACTTAGTAAAAGTTACATGTACACAACATACCTAAGTACAATTGATTTCAATTTTAGATTTTATTAATGCAGCAGAAATAGCTGTAAATCGTATAATGCTGTATGTATACGACAGAAAAATGTTTTTCATTAAATATTAATAATAATTGTAACTGAAATACCGCAGGTGTTGTGTATCGAATACAATGCACATGTGGACTGCAATATATAGGAAAAACATCAAATGTTAAAAACTAGGTTTAAAAAACTAGATAGTTAAAAACTAGAAAGATAAGATTTTATGGATTAAAAGCTTAATTCCATGTACCCGTTACGATCGAATGAGACGTGGTACCAGGGATTGGCAAGAATAGCATAGTAAATAATAAACAACTATATTATAATAATATGGTTAAATGCAAGCCAAGAAGTCATGGCGATAAAAGAAAAAATAAGTTAAAAATAGAAAAAATGTATGTATAAATATAAAAAATTAGAAATATTAAAACAACTTTTAAGAGACAATAAGCTTAAAGATCTTTATGTAAATATAAGAAGTTTTTCTAAAGATATCATTTGTTCAATAAATCAAAGATTAATTAACAACTATGATAGGTTAAATTGTATAATAAACAGTTATTGTAATACAAAATACTATAATCGTACAACAAATGTTAATAATAACAATAAAAAATATACACTGACCATAACATTCATTAATAAATGTATAGATAACATAAATATATGTAGACTTTTAAATAATTCTCAAAGTAAAGAAATAATAGGATCAGATTTAAGTAAATATATTCCTAAAATAAGGTATAAACTGTTACTGCCGTTAGGACGAAAAATTTGTAATTATAATAAAGAATTGAAATCAATATGTAACGATGATATGAAAAACATTATAGAAGCACAATGTAATTGTAGGTCTTAGTTTCGATAAGATAAATAAGCATATATCTAGACATAATCTAATAGTAATTGAAAATGGCGAATTAAAGAAAATGCTATCAAAAAGGTATAAATATAGATTAGATGATAACGATAGAAATAAAATTTACAATTCGTTAAAGACTTAAATTTTTACTTAAGTGAGATGACTAATAACGAAGGCTTAAATATATCTAAAATTAAAATTTGGACAGATGATATATTTGATTAAATTTAAAAGAAAATGAAAATAATAAACAATTATAAAATGAAAGATAATATTAATAAAGATATGTATTCAAAACATACTAAATTAATGAATAACAACTATATAACAACAACTATTGATAAAGCTAGTAATAACTTTATCTGTAACTTTACCTGTAACCGCTTTAAGCAGGGCAGCCCCCTATCATATGCTGATGTTAGTCTCGTTGTAAGTTTAGTTTGAATCAACCAAACTAGATGGTGACATTGAAAAACCAACCTGAAATATTGACTTAGCAAAAGTTACATGTGCACACCCACATTGGAAACATACGTAAGTACTAAATATTTTAAATTTTGATTTTTTTAAATGTAACAGAAAAATTGTATAGTTTGTTATTTTATAAATAATAATTGCTAAATAAATAAAACGACAAACAAATGCTTTTGATTAAATAGCAATGATAATTGTAAGTGCAATACTATAGGTGCCTTGTATCTAATAAAATGTACATATGCACTCAATATATAGGAAATAAGTATCACATGTTAAAAATTAGATTTAGGACACGCAATATACAGCATAATAGTCAAACTATATTTCATAACCATATATGATTAATATGCTTATGATATTAATATGCTTATGGAATTAATATGCTTATCAACGGACCGCTAGGTGACAGTTGATTAAATATTAAGCTGGTACCTTTTGCTAATTAGCCTCTTCTTGGAGCAAAGGCGGCGTCTGTTAGACATTAGTCGATCGGCGGCTAAATAATTGGTCAACCTGCATTAGCCGTAGGGGCAGTCCTTTCATATACTATATTATATTCATCCGATGACTCCAACGGTGGATTTGAAAATAGACGAAAAGGCGGACGAGAATCTAGGAGACATGTTACCTTACAGCAGCGATGTTGGATTATCACAGGATATCGGGAACGGGAGATTGCCGAACAAACCAACGAAGACAATGGAAATTACAAGCAACAGATTTACAAAATATAAATAAATTGCGAAGAACAATGGTCAGCTCACAACTGACTGAAGGAGTGTTTATTGTCGGGTGCCCTGTGACCGGTTAGTTTTACGGATAAGCGCAAGACGCTTCAACATTCGAAGCTGACTAGCATACATGTATGAACGTGGAATGTCATCTCGCTGACGGGGAATGAACTATAATTAGCTGGAGAAATGGTTCGCTTTGGTAAAAATACTCTGAATGACTTCTCTTCACTATTAACGAATAATGTGTTCCACATATCGAGCATCAATCTTCTTAGCCAAACTGGTAAGTTATTCGCTAGGATTTTTGAGTTAAGGATACAGCCAATAGTTTAAGGACAGTTGTGAGAAAACCAATGCAACTACCGTCCAGGTCGTAGAACTACGGATCAGATCTTTACTCTCTCAACTATCCTCGAACGGTTTTGGGAGTTAGCTCGAACGGTCTAAATGTGTTTTGTAGATTTGGTGAAGGCGTTTGACCGAGTTCCGCGAGATATGTTGTAGGATATACCAAGGGTGTATGGAGTACCATATTATCTTCGAGTAGCTATGACTTTTCTGTATGGACAAATTATAAGTTATGTTCGTGTTCTAGGTAAGAAGTCTGAATTACTTCCAGTAGGCGTTGGACTTTGTCAGGGTCGTTATTTGTCTCCACTTTTGTTCCCTGTTTCCATGGACAAAATTATGATACGGGCTGCTCTGTCGGATGTCGGTCTTTAGTTCGGTTCTATTAGGATAATCTCTGTTTTTGCAGACGATGTTGTTATGTTGACTTCTTATGTTGGTGCAAGGAATTAGCAGAAATAGTTTAGTAAATAATGAACAACTATATTATAATAATCAGATTAAAAGCAAGCCAGGAAGTCATGGCGGTAAATGAAATAAAAAAAATAGTTAAAAATATTAAAAATATGCAAAGATATGAACAGTTAGAAATATTAAAACAACTTTTAAGAGATAAAAAGCTACAAGATTTTTATATAAATATAAGAAATTATTTATAAGAAATCATTTGTACAATAAATCAAATATTAATAACGACTATGATAGATTAAGTTGTAATATTAACTCCAATAGGACAATAAATGTTAATAAAAACAAGAAAAATACACACTAAAAATACACAAGGAAGTAGAACACTACCACTTTTAAATGTTGTTGTGCTTGTCATTTGGCGACAACATTTGCAGAGTGCACGACCACATGCACTTTAGGCTAACGCCTAAAGGCTTACGCATAAAGAAGCACATGCAAATTAATCAAAACTTAGTCAGCCCTGTCGCATTTGAAAAGATCAACCAGCGGTGGCGAAACGCACTAAAACGAAGTGAAATAGAATGTACCGAGATCTTGAGAGAATTTTACAGAGCTGCATATTCTGCTTCAAATGATATTATAGACGAAGCATATCTGGCTCAAATCCTTAGGCGCAAATGTCGGAAAATCAGGAATATGACTGGGAGGAATATCAACATCGAAGAATTAAAATCAATACGACCAAGACAATGTAGACACTTTCGAATCCATCAAAGATGGAATCGTCGGAATCATGTAATGACGGACAACGTGGTCAACATATCAAATACAATCATACCTACACCGCAAATCGAGGCTCTATCGTTTGGTTTATCATTTATACCGACACAAAGGGAGTTCAACCGGGCACAGCTCTGTAAAGACTTGAAATATATAACAACACGAATGATCCCAAACATAGAGGTTAATCGAACAATACACGAAGCGATAGTATCAAACCAAGCCATTTAACGCTATATAGATATGCATCCAAACCAGATAAAGGTTCCAAACAATATGTGCATGGAAAAACGGCGAGCATTGATAGGGGTTCGAAATAATAATTCAATAGTCGTACGCAGAGCGGATAAAAGAGGCAAAGTTGTGATATGGCCAAAAGAGGACCATGATAATGAGGCTCATCGACAACTGGCATCAAAAACATATACAAAAATATCAATAAATCAAGTGAATACGATCAACAAGGAAGTAGAACACGTTATACGCAAATACTTTCCAGATACAGAAGACAATAAATGTCTATTAGCGCGAAATGCAAAACCGGGTAGACTATACTTTCTGCCTAAAATTCACAAGAATCAAACACCATGTCCAGCCTGACCAATAATAAGTAATTGTGGGATTGCTACCGAAAATTTGGCCAGATACATTCACCGTAAGATCCATCCAATCTTAAAGCAGACACCTTCATATCTAGCAAGCACGGTTGACTTTCTTAAACGATTCAACATGATACGAAATGAAATATCTGAGACTTCGATCGTTATCACTCTCGATATAGAGTCTCTGTATACGTCAATCAATGAAGAGAACGGAGTAAAAGGGGTAATTAAACAACTGGAGAAGTACAACTACGAATCCACCAATATACAAATGCTCCGAGAAATGCTGTCAACCGTACTTCGGTCAAACATATTTGAGTTTCAAGGTGATATATACAAGCAGATGGAAGGCACTGCAATGGGTAGCCCTGTTGCTCCAGCATATGCAGGTCTATACGTCGCGAACATTAAAGAAGCCTTCTTTTCCACACAAGAATTCAAACCGTCGACGTGGATGAGATATGTCGATGACATATTTTTGATTTGGAAACATGGCAGAACAAAGTTGGACATGTTTATCGAGGCTCTCAACAAATTCAGTGAATTAAAGTTCACTATGACTGAACCAAATAACGGACGGGTCGCATTTCTCGATGTGGATATGTATGTCGACACTCATGGACTATGGCATACGACTATGCACACGAAATTCGAAGGTACGAGATCTATTATACGCCAGCAGTGATCACGCTCCTAAAGTAAAGCGACTCATAATTCGGAACGAGATAATCCGAGCAAAGAAAATATGCTCTACTAATAGTGAATTTCTAAGAAACTCATCAAATATGCGTAAAGAGTTTATGGAAAGAGGGTACTCGGGTAGACAAGTCGAGAGGTAATACCGAGAAGTTTCAGCGATGCAACGTCAATCTTTTAAATATTCGTGAAAGAACACAGTCGAATGACAACATATTCAATTGTGCTGTCACCTTCCATCCAGCAATAATACGCATTCAGAAGGATATCAACAGTGCTGTCAATAATTTGTCAGCTGACCAACAACAGATCATCCTTAGACCACGCATCGGATTCAAAAGAGAACTATCAATTCACAATATTGTCGCTCCAACTCGGAAAACAAACAGAATAACAGGCAACATCACTGGAGCATGTGGTCGTGCCCGCTGCAAATGTTGTCGCCAAATGACAAGCATAACCACATTTAAAAGCTCAATCGCAAACTCGATGTATAGAGTAAAAGGTGAATTAACATGCCAGACAAAAGGCGCAGTGTATATACACGAGTGTGTATGCTGTCCCGCCCAGTATGTAGGTCAAACAGGATCATCGTTCAACATCAGGGCCAACAACCGAAGGGCAGACTTAACAGCTGTACGCTTAAATAACGACGGAGCTGCCAGACATATAATAGA
The DNA here is from genome assembly GCA_012934845.2 of Pomphorhynchus laevis. Taxonomy (NCBI): domain Eukaryota; kingdom Metazoa; phylum Acanthocephala; class Palaeacanthocephala; order Echinorhynchida; family Pomphorhynchidae; genus Pomphorhynchus; species Pomphorhynchus laevis. The sequence continues at coordinate 7,494 of WNNJ02001591.1, read as the reverse complement.
AAATCCAAATCACAATATGGTCACAACATTAATCACAGCCGTTAGTGACAACTACGACCGCAGGAAAGTAGAGCAATTTTGGATAGGTCAGCTCATGACCTACAAATGTGTAAACACTGAACACGGTTTCAAACTGTGACATTGTACTTTCCTGTTGTTATGTCTTCTGATTTTATGTTTGCTTCTTCCGTGTACAATGTACAATATAAGTGTAAGCGAAAACGATTGTGAGTAACACTGATAATTTGTAAACTGAAGAAGGGGAAATCCCGAAAGCTATTTTTGCTAATAACAAATTAAATTTTCGTTTGCTCGATTTGAAATATATATATATGCTTATCTTATCTGTATATCTTTTTCCGAATATAAGATTAATTAATTTTACTAACGCTTCTTTAATATCTACTAAATCTAGATTTGTATAAAGCGTACTAAAATCGTATGTATTTATATTTTGAAAATTTATTCCTTTTGTCTGTTTTAAAAATTCTTTTGTAGAATTAATACTGAAATAGTGTTTTATACCAGTATTAATTTCGATTACCTTGCAATATTTTTAAAGTGTGCTTTAATTACTTTAAGTATTTTATTCATATAAGACAGAAAGTGGTTTTAATGTACATTTAAACGCACTACATATGAACCTAGGTTTTATTGGATTTTTATGTAATTTTGGATTCCAATATAATATAGGTATAGTTTTATTATATGATTCAACCTTTATACCCTTTTTATCTATTATAGAACAGTGACTTGTAATAAGATGAAACCAAAAATATGAAACCAAATTGATTTCAACTTTGAGAAGTTTAAGACATGATAAAAGCATTGTTATACGAAAAGCTGATAACAGTAAAGAAGCTGTGCGTTGTACGCGATGTTGTGATTACTTGTATACAGATATTCGATCTAAATGATACTATTAAGACAAAATTAACGTCTGCAGCATCCAACACGGATAGAACATTTTATGTTACCCAAAAGGCACAAAGCAATAGACTCTTGAGTGTGATCTGTTAGTGCACTATTTGCTAACGTGTACTACGTTAGCAAATTCTCAGAGATGCATTTTAAATATATCACAAAGCAGCCGAAACGACTGATGGTAGTTCACCCTACGGATGAGTGCTGCCGGCTACCATCAGCTCGTCTAGGAGTGATAAGGAAATCTGCTCTGCATGTAATCGAACTCTGGATTTTGGCAACATCTACGATTATAAAATTGAAGCTTATTAGCTCCAGAAGCATAATTTTACACGTTCTGTGATTAAATTATGTATATAGTTTTTTAAACAAAGTTTTTATAAGTCAAACATTTATTACGAATATATATAAAGAACAAATCGAGCACGGAGTTGAAGTTTATTTTCGGGTTTATTACCCTTCGTTAGTGTTATAAATAAACAGAAAATATATAATGTTCATATATATTATCATTTGGCATCACTTATATATACTGTAGCTGACTTCTGCTGCTAAATCACCTTGTGTGATCTTGCAATATTGATAAAATAAATAAAAGATAAATAAATTAAATAAATGATAAATAAATAAAATATATTCACATCTAAATATATACTTTTTCTATTAACAACATTAGTTTTATTAAGATAAAGCTACCTGGATAAATATGTTCACTTATTGAATAAGCATTAATAGCGTCAAATACACATATCATTAATATTTATGTATAACTAATACATTCTATACCTCGTTATATATGATATAATGTCATACAGAAAAGCTCAGATCACTTAACCGAGCTACATATTTTGTACATATTAATACATATTCATTTAAAAAATATAAACGAATCTTAGTCTTAAAAGGATTATTATAACTCGGTAGTATTTTTATAAACCAACTAATATATGTCATCCGAAGGAAACTAATTTAAATATTCTTTAAATTACCAAATTGCCTTAAAATTAGCTATAAAAAATCCATCATATTGTTAACTATATCTATAAATATATGTTTCTCCAATAATATGTAAAGTATATATACTATCGTAATGTGTAACACCAATCTTAAAGCTAAAGTTTATATATCGTGTTATAGTATGATTATAGTTCATTACACATTCTTCTTACTGAATTTTACATTCCTCTGTGTAATGTCCGCATCTATTGTTTGTACGGGTCAGCCAATCGCTGATATTTCCTTCTTGACAATCCTTAATATCAGCGTAAGTACTTAGTCCATGTTCTCTTATTTCACGAAAGGAATCGTTAGCAGTTGTGTCGACAGCATTATCATTAGTGCATGACAGATCATCGAGTTTGTAGATCTGCTCCAAAATGAACTCCTGTCGTTCAAATGATTCGTTTTTAAAATTCTCAACCAAATTATTCATAAATTCTCCATTAGTTTCATGAACACATCGTAAGCGATAACTAGAATTATCCACAGATTTAATTAGGCGTTTGATGTACAAAGAAATTTCTGAAAACTCATCGCCTCCTTCGTTTTGCTGTTCAATATTTAATTTTTTCACATTCCAAGGTATTAAATAGTCAGTTTCACAAAAGCAACAATATGAAGGAAACACATCCTCGTAAATATTTTGAGGGGATCCATCAGCAACATTCTCCTCTTCGGTTTCGACTTCTTCAATAAGTTCACCTTCTGTCACCTTTTCAACATTCTTAAGCTTTTCAATTAATTGATCGGTTTTTCTTCTCAGTTTACCACCTAAACGTATTTCATTCATAACTGCCCGACTGTAAATTCGGTCACATGTCTTTTCTCTCCAGAAATCAAGAACTTCAAATGTCTTTAGCTTTGGTTTAATATGTTTATAGCGTAAATTAACATAATGTACATGATCATCTTTATCAGGAAATGTCACCTCCGAATGAGATGAATGCAAGGGCAGCAATCGTTCCTCTTTCTTAAAATGACTTATAAAGTTATCGAACGATGAATGTACTGGAATTAAACTCTCAGTGATGTGAACAGAAGAAACAGATCTGTGTAGACTTTCACTTAACCTATGAAATTCATATAATTGTATTGTATCTTTGTACTCTTTTTTCTTTCTTACATACTGCTCAAGGTCCATCTTAATGTCTTGAATTTTATGCTTACGATCACTAGCAAGAGCATGCAATATGTGCATTAGATTCTGTATTTCGTATCTAAAAATATCCATTCTCTCAATCAGCTCTTTAATTATGCTTGATGTACTCAGAAATTTGGGACAAAACTGAGTTACTGCTAAATGTGCGAATCCACATCTAAATAGGTTTTCGGCTCTTTTACTCAAAGTGTTTAGCAACTGTTCTGTATTATCCATCTGCAGCAAGCTTCGCCGCTTGATTATCCGCTCAATCATTTGGTTCAAAAGACGATTGTAATTACCTAAACGTTTCGTAGCCTTGTAAGTTTTGCGCAGAAACTGATCGACTTCCTCTATAATCAAATGATCATTGTAGATACGGGAATCTGCCATTTTTGATATATTATCGATAACTGAAGTGAAATAGTCAAGCACGAGTTTAACACCAACCTTATGTTCGTAAGCATTCTTCATTTTTAAAGTTTGAATGTCTTCTACGTAATCGTAGATGGCTTTTAAACACTTTCCCGTTTCATTAGCATGCTCTGAAGCACGAGTTTTGTAGACGTCCAATTTGGTGTGATCCATAACAGAATCTATTACGGAGAAAGCGATTTCGAAATCTTTTAAAGCTTTAAATCCATTATTAATCTGTTTTGCTAATGCAATTGCTTCCGGAAGTCGTTTGCTTACATGCACGAAACCCCTTCGTGATCTGCGTTTCCTTCGATTTCTTCTTTGGCGAATGCCTGGTCCTCCGACTCCAAACGGCATTCCTGAGGCTACACCCTGATCACGCTGCATTTATTTTTTAGTAGTAAAGTTTTGATAATTTTATGATCTATCGAAATGACAAGTGCTTTCTAACTTAAATGTCGTTCTGGAATATCTTCTGTCTGTATATAAAATCTCTTTACTATATTATATGTCCGCTTGGCTGTTAAAGTTAGGAAAAATGCTAGAGGTAAGAATGACTTTCACAAGTATGGTGAGAATATTCATATAATAAACGTATATCATAATGGCGCTCACTTAGTTGCTGGTAACTAGGGAAATATATGGCAGCACGTAAAAACGTATTACGGTAAATCACAATAAAAACAATTGAATAATGAATTATATGCATAGGTGTATATGATTATATAAAAATATAGACATTTATATGAGAAAATATTTATAAATATTTATAACAAATAGATTTTAATTATTATATACATCTAATTATATATTTATAAAATGTTTATAAACATAAACACTAAATTATATTTATTAAGTGTTTATAAACATAAACACTTAATTATATTTATTAAGTGTTTATGAGAGAAAGATTTATTTATCAACCCATGTGCCACGGATAAAGGAGATATATATTACAGTTTATACAAGTATGAATTAACAGGCGAAATGTTTACAATATAGAAATTTAAATTCAGTATTACTAGAAATATAAATTCAAGGAACTTTAAATGTATGTAAGTTAACATCACCGTTTTATACCACTCAGTCTCGAAAACGTAGTCATCAACCTATATATAACGATCCGTCAATTCGCGAGCTTACACATAATTATATTTATAAAGTGTTTATACACAGAAAAACCAAACACAAAATTCATTTAGTGTTAGTAAACAAAAACACTTAATTATATTTATTAAGTGTTTATCAATATAAACACCTAATTATATTTATAAAATATTTAAAAAACAAAAACACTAAAACATATTTATTTAGTGTTTGTAAGCTAAAACACTTTATTATATTTATTAAGTGTTTAGAAACATAAACACTAAATTATATTCATAAAAAATTTAGAAACACTAATCAAATCAGCTAACTGAGTCTACGTATTGTTATATAATTATAAAATGAACAAAACATTATAATGCTAAATCAAAATTTAATAATTAAATAATAAAATAAATAATTCTTAATAAAATAAAATCAAAATGGAGGAAATAATCACATGACACGATACGTGCAATACTCTAAATAAAAACAATGATAATTTGCATACGCTTCCCTGCTAGGTTATAATGTTTAATGAATATAAAGATCAATTCAATTGACAAAAAAAATAAATTAAATCAGCAAACTGAGTCTACGTATTTTATACCGGATGTAAATTAAAAATAAAGATAAATTATTAAAAATAATAAATAATCATTCAAGATTTTATACACTTAATATTCATGAAACGACAAAATGTATTATTACAATTTAAAATCTAAATCACTTTTTATAAATTGACAAATACATGTTATTCAATATATTCGAATAAATATTAAAGGTCATCAAGATAAAGTGCAAAGCTATCAGATTTCGTCATCTATTGCTCAACACCACTTAGCGATAGGAAATATACATACTAATGACTCAACCCCTCTAATGACATTTGATTATCCACTGTATCTTATTCAAATACAAAACATATTGTTTATTATCCATAAAGAATGTTTGCTAAATAGTTTAAATACATTTTTAATAATATTTTTTATATATTGAAAAGTTATAAATTTTAAATATTAATTTATATTTTTATATATTGTAAATTTAATAATTTTATAAATCTATTAACATTTTTTATATATTGTAAATTTAATAATTTTATATATCGATTTATATTTTTATATATTAGAAAATTTAATAATTTTATAAATCTATTAACATTTTTTATATATTGTAAATTTAATAAATTTATATATCGATTTATATTTTTATATATTAGAAAATTTAATAATTTTAAATATCTATTAACATTTTTTACATATTGTAAGTTTAATAATTTTATATATTGATTTATATTTTTATAAATTGTAAATATAATAATTTTATATATTGATTTACATGTTTATCTATTGAATATTTAATAATTTAATATACTAATTTATATTAATTATATATTGTAAATTTACTAATTTTATATATTAATTTATATTTTTATATATTGTAAATTTAATAATTTTAAATATCGATTTATATTTTTATATATTGTAAATTTAATAATTTTATATATAGATTTATATTTTTTATATATTGTAAATTTAATAATTTTATATATTAATTTATATTTTTATATATTGTAAATTTAAAAATTTTATATATCAATTTATATTTAAATATATTGTAAATTTAACAATTTTATATATCTATTAATATTTTTTATATAAATTTAATAATATTATATATCGATTTATAGTTTTTATATATTGAAAATTTACAAGAAAATGAGAGATTTCCGTGGGCATTTTCTGTTTGTATGATGTGGCAGCCACGAAAGAATCGACAAAACGATACCAGGTACCGTTTCGTCATTATTTTGACTCATCAGTGCCAGATACCTCCCACTACTGGATGCAGAGGAGGACCGGCAGACGGTACGAGTATGTCAAAAGGTACATAGAGCTAGAAAATTTCTAGCAAACTAGGTACATGCTTCACCAAAAGGATCATTAGCAAAGAGCACTGGCTAATGCCAGCGCATTCTCTCTATTTATCTGCCAACTTATTTGTATTTTACAAGAAAATGAGAGATTTCCGTGGGCATTTTCTGTTTGTATGATGTGGCAGCCACGAAAGAATCGACAAAACGATACCATGTACCGTTTAATATTTTTTATATATTGTTAAAATAACAATTTCGTATTCCGATATATTTTTATGTATTGCAAATTTAATAATTTCATATATCGACTTATCCTCGCATGTATTGTTTCTTATTCTTGATACAGCAGGACGCTACTAATCAGTCTGGGTTAGGTAGGTTTCTAATAGATCGTTAGAATACGATCCCCTACTGAAAGTACTATACAACAATGTATATCTACACAGCTGGAGCAGCCAGTCAAGTAGATGTAGCGTTGAATCAAGATACAGACGTCCCGAGTTCAAATCCGATCAGCATCAGTGTACGGAGAAAGCAGATAATAAGGGTCGAAACGTGAAATGTAGGTCTGGGTCAGCAGCTGATGAGACCCACCCAGACTGATTCGTTTATATATTGTAAATTTAAATATTTTATATATCTATTAACATTTTTCATATATTGTAAATTTAATAATTTTAAATATCGATTTATATTTTTATATATTGTAAATTAAACAATATTATATATCGATTTATAATTTTATTTATTGTAAATTAAATAATTTTAAATATCGATTTATATTTTTATATATCGTGAATTTAAGAATGTTATGTATTCATTTATATTTTAATATATTGATTTATATTTTTAATATTATAATAATTTTATATATTAATTTACATTTTTATATGTTGGATATTTAAAAATTTTATATATCGACTAATATTTTTATATATTATAAATTTAATAATTTTATAAATCTATTAACATTTTTTATATATTGTAAATTTAATAATTTTATATATAGATTTATATTTTTATATATTGTAAATATAATAATTTTATATAT